>PVJD01007418.1:0-47962 GCA_004026545.1 Mormoops blainvillei
CATCCATCTCCAAACCCACATCACCTCTCGCAGTTGTTAGTCTATTCTCTGCCTCTAAGAGTCTGTTTTTTTTTGTTACTTTACTTAATTTATTAGGTTCCACAGATAAGTGAAATAATATGGTACTTTTTTTTCACTAACTAGCTTATTTCACTTAGCATAATACCCTCCAGGTGCATCTTTGTTGACACAAAATGTAAGATTTCCTCCTTTTCAACAACTGAATAGTAATCCATTGCGTAAATGTACCACAAATGTTTTATCCACTCATGTACTAATGGGCACTTGGACTGCCTCAGTCTTGACCTTTGTAATTAACAATGCAATGAACATAGGAGTTCATGTATTCTTTAGTATTGGTGTTTTTGGTTTCCCCGGATATATCCCCAGAAGTGCTGGTTAATGAGGAAGTTTCCTTTTTAATTTGATGAGGAAACACTATACTGATTTCAACATTGGCTGCACCAGTCTGCGTTCCCACCAACAGTGTATGAGGGTTTCCCTTCCTTCACATTCTCACCAATACTTGTTGGTTGATTTATTGATGATAGACATTCTGACAGGTGTGAGGTGATATGTTTGTGTGGTTTTAAATTTCATTTTTCTGATGATCAGTTATGTTAAGCATCTTTTCATATGTCTATTGTCCATTTGTGTGTCCTCTTTTAGAAGTGCCAGTTCAGGACCTTGTATATTTTTAATTGGGTTTTGCTATTGTTGTTGTTGTGGTGGTGGTGGTGGTTTCTGCTGTTGAGTTGTGTAAGTTCTTTATAAATTTTGGATATCAACCCCTTAAATTTTATATCATTGGCAATATGTTCTTCCATTCAGTGGGTTATCTTTTCAATTTGTTGATTATAACCTTTGCTCTGCAAAATTTTTTTAGTTTGTTGTAGTCTCATTTGTTTATTTTTTCTTTTGTTTCCTTGCCTGAGGAGATATAGCAGAAAAACTGCAACAAGAATTTCTGAGATTTTACTGCTTATGTTTTCTTCAAGAATCTCTATGGTTTCAAGTCTAACATTTAATTCTTTAATCCATTTTGAGTTTATTCTTGTGTGTGGTGTAAGAGGTGATCTGGTTTCATTTTTGAACATATCTGTGCAATTTTCCCAACACCATTTATTAAATAGAATGTCATTGACCCATTAAATATCTTTGCCTCCTTTGTCAAATATAAATTGAGGATAAAGGTGTGGGTTTATCTGGGCTTTCTTTTCTTTTCCTTTTATCTATATGTCTGTTTTTATATCAGTAAAATTCTATTTTGATTACTATGACCTTGTATAGTTTGATAACAGGTAGTGTGCTACATCAAATTTTATTATTTTTTCTAGATTACTGAGGCTATTCAAGGTCCATTTTTGATTACATATAATTTGTTGGAATATTTGCTCTACATCTGTGAAATATGCCATTGGTATCTTAATAGGAACTGTGTTGGATCTATACTTTGCTTTTGGTAATATGGACATTTTAATGGTGTTCATTCTTGCTATGCATGAACACAGTATGTGCTTACAATTATATGTATATTGTTCAGTTTCCTAAGTGTCTTAGAATTTTCTTAGTATAGGACTTGTACATTTTTGGTTAAATTTATTTCTAGGAATTTTATCTTTTTTATGTCATTGCGAATGGGATTGTCTTCTTAGTTCCACTTTCTAACATCATTATTGGTGTATAACAATGTAGTTGATTCCTGGATATTTATTTTGTACCCTGATCCTTTATTGAATTCATTTATCAGTTCTGGTACTTTTTTGTGGAATCTTTAGGGTACTTCATACACCATAACATGTCATCTGCAAATAATGACAGTTTTACTTCTTTCTATCCAATTTGGATGGCTTTTATTTGTTCTTCTTGCCTGATTGTTGTGGCTAGGACTTCTAGCGTGTTGAATAAGAGTGGTGAAAGTGGACATCCTTGTCTTGTTCCTAATCTTAAGGGAGACAGTTTTAGTTTTTGCTCATTGAATATGATGTTGGTTGTGGGTTTGTCATATATGGCCTTTATTACATTGAGGTTTGTTCCCTATATTCATATTTTGCCCAGAGTTTTTATCATAAATGTATGCTGGATTATATAAAATGCTTTTTTTGCATCTATTGATATGATCTTATCAGTCTCATCCTTTATTTTTATGTGGTGTACCACATTTATTAATTTACAGATACTGTACCAACCTTGCATACCTAGAATAAATACCATTTGATCATGGTGTATGACTTTCTTAATTTTTAAAAGATTTTATTTATCTTTAGAGCAAAGGGAAGGGAGGGAGAAAGAGAGGGAGAGACACATTAATATGTGGTTGCCTCTTACGCACCTACAACTGGGGACATGGCCCGCAGCCGAGGCATATACTGTGACTGGGAATCGAACCAGAGAACTTTTGGTTTGCAGATGGCACCCAATCCACTGAACCACAATAGCTGGGGCCCTTTTTAATGTTTTGTTGGATCTAGTTTGTAAATATTTGGTTTAAGGTTTTACTGTCTATGTCTCATCAGGAACATTAGCTTATAATTTTCTTACTTACATTGTCTTTATTTGGTTTTGCAATTGGATAATGCTAGCCTTGTACATGAGCTTGGGAGTCTTCTCTCCACTTGATTTTTTTAAAATAGTTTGAGAAGAATAGGTGTTAGTTATTTTTGAATGTTTGGTAAAATTAACCTGTGAAGCCATCATTTCCAGAAATTTTGTTTTTCTTTTTTGTTTCATTTTATTACTGCTTCAATTTCATTAGTTGTAATCTGTTTATTCAGGTTTTTGGTATTCACACATTTCATCCAGATTGTACAATTGTTGGCATATAAGTCATTTGTAATATTTTCTTACAATCCTTTGTATTTCTTTGGTATCAGGTTTACTTCTCCTCTTTCATTTCTTATTTTATTTATTTGTTTTTTTCCATTACCATTCACCCCCATTATAACTTCTTCAACTTCCACTCATCCCCTTCCCCCTTCCAATCACCACACTGCTGTCAATATCCATGAGTTATTTTTCTTTTTTGTTCAGCCCTTCCACTCCCTGAATTTCCCCAGGGCTGTCAGCTTGCTTTCTATCTATGAGTCTATCTCTATTATGCTTGTTAGTTTAGTTTGTTCATTAGACTCCATATGAGTGCAATTATATGATATTTTTCTTTCCCAGACTGGCTTATTTCACTTAGCATAATATTTTCCAGGTCTATTCATGCTGCTTCAAAGGATAAATTTTTCTTTTTTACAACTGAGTTGTATTCCGTTGTGTAAATGTACGATAGTTGTTTTTTTCCACCAACCTACTAATGGACACTTGGGCTACTTCTAAACCTTGGCTATTGTAATTAATGTTGCAATGAACATAGGGGTACTTATATTCTTTTGAATTAGTGTATTCATTTTTTAGATAAATTCCCAAAAGTAGAATCAGTGGGTCATCATTCATTCCATTTTTAATTTCTTGAGGTAAAATGAGTCCGGTTAAAAGACTGTAAATCTTGTTAACTGTTTCAAAGAGTCAACTCCCAGATTCATTGATCTTTTGTATATTTTTAGATTCTATTTTGTTATTTCTGCCATGATCTATATCATTCCCTTTCTTCTACTTACTTTGAGCTTTCTTTTTATTTTTTTAGTTTTTTTAAGAGTAAAATTAGAATGTTTGTTTTAGATTTTTCTTGTTTCTTGCAGCAGACTTTTAATACTATGAATTTCCTTTTTAAGACTGCTTTCATTGTGTCCCATATATTTGGGGTTGTGTTCTCATTTGCATTTGCTTCAGTGTATCTTTTGTTTTTTTTTTCCTTGATGTCATATTTAAGCCATTCATTATTTAGTAACATGTTATTTAGTTTCCATCTGTGTTTTCTATTTTTTTCTTGTGTTTGGCTTTTTTATTTGCTCCATACCATTAAGATCAGAGAAGATGCTTGATATGATTTCAAACTTCTTACATTTCTTAAGACTTGTTTTGTGTCTTAAAATGGTTTATCCTAGGAAGTGTTCCATGTATACTTGAAAAGAATCTATATCTGCCGCTTTGGGATGAAATCTTCTGAAGATATCAATGAAGTCCATCTGATGTAGTGTGTCATTTAACGTGCATTTTTCCTTGTTGATTTTCTGCCTGAAAAAACTATCCATTGATGTTGATGGGGTGTTAAATCCCCTACTATATTTTATTGCTGTCAATCTGTCATTTCATGTTAACGATATTTGCTTTATATACTTAGGTGCTCCTATTTGGATGCATATATGGTTACAGGAGTTATATCCTCTTTTTGGATTGCTCCCTTTATCATTATGCAGTGTCCTTCTTTTTAGTTTACTATAGGCTTCATTTTAGTCTATGTTTTCATATATAAACATCAGTACCCCAGATATTTTCAATTCATTTGCATGCAATATCTTATTCCATCCCCTTACTTTTAGTCTGTGTGTATCTTTAATTCAGAGAATGGTCTTTGGAATCAGTATATATATGGATCTTGTTTTATTTTTTTTTGTTTTGTTTTTAAATTCATTCAACTTCCCTATGTCTTTAGGTTGGAGCATTTACATCATTTACATTTAAAGTGATTCTTGTTAGGTACGTGTTTATTACCATTTGATTCTTTTAACTTTTTTTATTTGTTCTCCTTTTCTTCTTGAAAACAAAGACACCTTTAACATCCCTTGTTCTCATTTACCTTTTTTTCTTATCAGGTAAACTGTTAATTCCTTTTTCAGTGGAAATGGTAGCTTTCCAGAGTAAAATAGTCTTTGTTGTAGGTTCTTAGTTTCCATCACTTTGAATATTTCATGCCAGTTTATCCTGAACTGAAATATTTCTGTTGAGTAATCAGGTGACAGTCTTGTGGGAGTTCCCTTGTAGATAACTTTCCATCTTTCTCTTGCTTTTTAAAGATTATCTCTTTATCTTTAGCCTTTGCCATTTTAATTAAGATTCGTCTTGTTGTAGACCTTTTCGGGTTCATCCCATTTGGGAATCTCTGTGCTTCCTGGAGTTGTGAGGTTTTTTTTCTTCATCAGGTTAGGAAAATTTTCACTCATTATTTTTTCATATAGGTTTTCAATCCCTTGTTCTCTCTCTTCTTCTGGTACCCCTATGATGTGATGCTGTTATGCTTCAGGTTGTCCCAAATATCCCTTAAACTATCCTCATTTTTTTATATTCTTTTTGCTTCTTGTTGCTCTGATTTTTTTCTATCTTGTCTTCCAAATTGCTGATTTAATCATCTGCTTCATCTAACCTACTGTTTTATTCCTTCCAGTGTTTTATTTATTTCAGAGATTACATTCTTTATTTGTCGCTGGTCCTTTTTTTATGGTTTATATGCCTCGATTCATGCTTTTGAATATCCTTATAATCATTACTTTAAACTCTCTGTGATGAATTGCTTGTCTCCATTTCATCTAGTTCTTCTGGAGGATTTTCTTGTTCTTTCATTTGGGACCTTTTTTTTTAACTCCTATTTTGGCTGCCTCTTTGTTTTTGTTTCTTATACATATCTGCTATACCTCGAAGTCTTGGTAGGGTGACCTTATGTAGTAGGTGTCCTGTGGGACCCAATGGTGTACTCTCCCTCATCACTTGAACTGGGTGCTCTAGGAATGTTCTTTGTGCATATTATGTGGGCACTCCTATTGTCATTGGCTTTTCATTTCTATTAGCTCACTTAAGTGAAGGGTTTTACCTTCAGATTTTCTGACTGTGAGGATCAACCTTGACCACAATGTGCAAATTGATATGCAGATTCTGATCACATAAATCAGAATTTGCCTCAGCTGGGTTTGAAGCTGAGATCTCTTTTTGTCTATGCTGCTTTTGAAACTAAACGGATCCTGCTCTGAAGTTATCTTAAGCTGGCCAATGGGTTTATTTGGATGCCTCTTGGGAGGGAATCTACTGTAAGCCAGTGTCAGATGCTGCCTGTGACTGGCTCTGAGCAACATGTTTTAAAGCTACAAGGCAATCCACAGTTTATGGAAGCCTCTGCTGTGCCTGAGTGTGCACAGGAGGGACCAACTTGTTAACCAAGGCCAACTTTTACCAGCACTTGGCCCAGGGGCAAGTCAGCTACAGCCCCAATATCCCCAATATCCATCTTTGCCTGTTTCCACCTGCCAGTTGCCTATTAGGCTCAGCCACTGAAATAGTTTCCAGCAGTACTCAAGTTGCATGAGGTAGGTTCTCAGTGAGTCACCGGATAGAGACGAGTGGTTTTCACCAGACTAGTAAAGATTTAAATTTGGTGCCAGTGTTTGATCCATGTTTATTGACCACCCACTGGGCACTTGTACATCTTTTTGGTGGGGCAGGATCTCATGGAGTCATCAGTGTGAGACCATAAAAGTTCATTGGCCCCAAACAGACCAATATTTGGCAGTGTGAAAGGAGGTTGATCCCGCTAGGTAAAAGTGACCTTTGTCCTAGATGCATACAACTCAATCTGTCTCAGATTGTTCCAGGAGCCTCACCTTAGTAGGATGGGACCAACAGGTGTCTGGATGATGGGGTTACTGGATCTCCCATGAAGGGGAGGTGTTGGTCATGCTCAGGGCTGTGTAGAGGGAGTGAATCCTGACCCAGACCCACACAGCTAAGTCTGTCCTGGATCATGCTCAGACATCAGCAGTGTGAAGCCACCTGGCGTCTGGGTGGCAGGGCCATCAAAAGTTGAGCAAGTGGGGCTAGTAGATCTTCCATGAGTGGGAGAAACCAGTCAGATTCATAGGAGAGTTGCAGTAATACCTCCCACCCCAAAGATGCACTACTCAGTCACCAACACTCCCCAAGTCTTCCCAGACCTCTAATCCCGACCAGGCAGCTGACTCCTCAGTAGGGTACAAGCTTTGCAGGGTGGTGTGAGAGGTAGTCCAGAAGGTAAGGTTATTACATTTCCCCAGCCCAATGCCATAAGGAGAGGAGTGCCCCAACCAAGAAAGATTGTGTCTATGGTGTGGGAGAGGGACTCAGCATAGGGAGTCTGGTGGCTGTTCCTTCAGCTTTCTCTCCAGAGCCACAAACCCCAGACTCTCTTCACAGGACTCTAGTCTACTCCACCCCTCCTCTGCTGGGGCCCAGGTGATTGGCTGTGAATGACACTTTGTGTAGACCCTTTAAAGAGTGTGCCTGAGTTTCTACCAAATTCCTCTCTTTCCCTGGCAGGAAAAAAAAAATCCCTGATGATTTTCATAGTCAGATGTTATTTGGCTGTCACTCCCTAGGTCTCGTGCTTTGGACTGGGGAGCCCAGACTGGGGTTGAGATCCTACTCTTCTCAGCTGCAACCTGTGGGAGTAGAACCAGCTCTTTTTCATCTCTGCTTTTCTTACCAGTCTTGATGTGGCTTCTTCTGTAAATTCTTGATTATGACTTATGTTCAGCTTGTCTTCAGTTGGTTATTCGGGTAGATTGCTCTATATTTTAGTTGCAATTCTTTTTTGTCCTGGGAAGAGGTGTGTGTAGCTTCTATCTACTCTACCATCATCTTGGATCTACCCAAAATATGTTTTTCTAATAGATCCAGTTAATTTGATTATTGAAATCATTGTATCTTCGTTGAGGCAGTGTCTACAAGGCAAAATATAATTTTGTTGTGTGGATCTATTTAATTTGTCCAATACATACATGTAGGATTGATAATGATGTCCCTCGATATTAAGTGTAAATTATCTTACCTGAACTTTTCAATGGTTAATGTTCAAATACCTAATTCATTTCATGTTTTGTAGACCTAAGCTACATATTTATAGCCTAAATATCAACATATACATAGTAGAACATAATTGTATACTTACCATGGTTAATTTTGGTTCTATCAGCTGCATTTTCTCAACACATGAATGATTTAGAATGTTTTATGATAAATTAAAAGAATAGTTCAATAATATTATATTTTGCTTTTTCTTCTTGTACCCCATGAACCCCCTAAAAGTAACCTATAAAAATATTTTCCTGTGTTTCATTTAGAGACACTAGGTGTTAATTTCGGAGAGAGAGAGATTGAGGGAGAGGGAGAAAAAAAAAGAAAGCTGGGAAGTCTTGGGTTTAAGGAATGAAAGGAGTTACAATTTACTTGGATGTGATAATCTGAATCTTATGAAATTAATTCTATATAACGAAACACTGCCTTTAGCTTTTCCTTTCCTTTTCTGTCCTTTCCTTTCCATTCCTTCCCCTTCCTTTTATTTTCCTTCCCTTCTCCCTTCCTCTCTCCCTCCCTTCCTTCCTTCCTTCCAACACAGATCATAGAATAAGCAATTTTTTTTGTTTTAATAAGATGGCTTTCATTTTTTTGCAGTTACATGACTACATATAGTTGTCTATAAACCACCTAATGTTGATTTATTATGATGTGTAAAATCAGACTAATTTTAAATACCAGTTCCCATTCTTGTGTGATACTCTAATGGTTTTATTGGGGGTGGGAGAATCAGATCAACAGAAAATGGGATAAACAGTTATTTAGATGTACATTTACTTTCTCACAAGCTGATCTCAAAAAGAAGAGAGTAACTTTATTGTAAACATTTAAACAATATTGAACTATGTCACTAGCATAGCTTGAAACAGAAATGATTTATTTGAAGTAGATAAAAAAAACTCTTCTACTATATCAAAAATGGAATTAACTTTCAAAATTGTGCCCAAAGTGTGTACACTGATGGGTACCTTTATAATTCCAAAAAT
This sequence comes from Mormoops blainvillei, assembly GCA_004026545.1. NCBI lineage: Eukaryota > Metazoa > Chordata > Mammalia > Chiroptera > Mormoopidae > Mormoops > Mormoops blainvillei. The sequence continues at coordinate 8,691 of PVJD01007418.1, forward strand.
AAATATATAAACTAATATAAATGATGCATATAATTAGTTTATCAACTAATTTTAGCCTATTACATTTTTACCTGTCCAAGACAATAAAAACAAAGGTTTAGAAAGTACCTTTCTGAAGTTACATGATTTTCCCTTAAAAGATATAAAGCATATTATCTTCATATTTGACCACTCAATGTATTCTTCTCTACCTAAGGAAGTGTAACAAATTGTAAAACAACACACAGCAAATAGCTTATTAACAGTTACAATGCATAGTGTGACATTGTAGGGACAGGCATGGCACACAGCCACTGAGCTGGGAACACTCAGAGCCCTGTAACACTAAAAACATGGCTAAAACCCTATCTGAAAGCAATAAAAAAAATCATCAACACTGGATGAGAAATTGTTTCTTTGTTGACTAAGGCTCAATGCTGAAAAGGACTAAAATGTAATGCTATGTCAGCAGCAGCAAGGGGGAAATGATAAAATCTAAGTTTTCTCAGAAGTTTGGGCCCTGCCTCTTAGCTATAGTGCACATTATAATGACAATGCTCTCATTAGCTCAGCCTTACTGGACTATTTCAAACATTCATCATCTTATGTAGCTAACAACATAGTTCATGCAAAATTAGTGGAGAAGTAAATGAGGAGGATTAAAAAGGTCTTGCTGCTTAAGGGAATAAAAAGCAGGTTGTCCCAAGCTCTTCACCTAGTCCTCTACATTTATTAAGGGCAAAACCATTTATCTTTCTACTCATAAAGGGAACAGATACATTATCTCTCCCCTGGGCACTGGAACCACTGGGGAAAGAAAGCTAGATTAGACCTAGAGAACTGATGCAACCTAGTGTGGTGTATTACTTCATGGAGCAATAAGCAACATACTTTGATTCCAAAATGTTTGTATTCCAAATAATTTTAATATGGTTTGTTACACACATAAAGAAAGGGAAAACAGAGACAAAAAGATTCCCATTGCTAGTTCTGTATTGCCTGAGCTGAAAGCATTGTGTCAGGATTTCAACAAATGGACATTTTTATAAATGCTCACTTGCTTTAGGGAGGGTTTTGTTAGGAAAACAAGAAAGCAAAGGGCTGAAAAGGAACAACATTTGATATGTATAAACACATTGCTTTTATTCAAATGTCAGTCAGGTTCCAACTTCTTGCCACTTTAGTGGCTGCTGTTATTTTTCCTCTGTAGGATAGCTTAGTCCTGGGTTCCAATCAGAGAATGTTTTGTTCAACTTGGCCTGTGGTGGCTGGAATGTACTAATTTGTCCTACTACATTTTGAATTTCAGTATTAACATGTTGGCTTTGCAAATGACTGTCAAAATAATTTATACATGTAGTGTTAAAAATAAATGTGTGGCAGTATTATTAATGTACTGTTAAAGAATAATAAAGCCTTCAGATCTGCTCTAATGAATTGTGATGAAGTGAAATGCTTGAGAATGTTGTTCTTTGTTCATGCTTATTGCTCACTTAAGAAAATAAAAAATCAGCCCAAGACAAAATTCATCAATAAGAACCTGGAGACTTCTGTGAATGAATACTCTTATCCCCACATATGGAGTCACTATGCAAGAAATGGCAATTCCAGATTTCTACTTGTTTTTGGAACTCAGAATAAGAAGGTTATTTTCTCTGTTTGCTTTTTAATTTTTTTTCATTTCCTACATTGCTGCTATCTTACTCACTGACAACATGCATATATTTAGAATATCTTTCTGAATGTAGCTAGCTAATGTTGAGAACACACAGCCACTGTGTTTTAGTATTGCTAAGATACTATAGATGTTATACACTGTTCATAAAAACCATGTTCATAATTACTGCACTTAAATCAATACCAAAATGATGAGATATACAAGAAAAGCCTGTTTTTATTCTTTATTGCATTAATCATTCTTGCAGGGCAACCATATCCATACATTTAAATTCTCTCTGTCTCTCATCTCATCTGTGTGATTACTTTTAAAGAATAAAAAGCTTTTGTGCTAGCTATAATGATGTGCTGATAAAATATATTTCACTATCTTTTTGAAAACGGAGACATGATGATCACACTTCTATCATGTTTCAATCTGTACATTTTATCCTTAACTTTATAGGCATTTCCAGCCAAACTAACCTCTGACACTAAATTTCTATTCAAATGGTTGGATTACCAACCACTCCTTGCTCCCTGCCATATGCCACCAAAAACAAGGGAGATTAAAGTTTAGTAATGGTCAGTGAAAAAGTAGCTTTTATTTTGCTCTTCAGAAAAAGTTAAAATTTTTGGTTGCTGGGAGGTAATGTTGGCCAGTTTTGTAATCAACTCTACCTGGGATTGAAGCCCAGCTCTTTCACTTACTAACTGTATGACATTGTATGAGTTAAATAAACTCTCATTTCATCATTCTAAATGAAGATAACAATGCTTACTTTACCAAGTTATAATGCAGACTGGAAAAATATAATTGCCTTGCACAAGTAATAAGGTTTATAGACTTTAAGTTATTATGATAAAATTTTTAAAAGATGAATGTACCTGGCTTATTTCACTTAGCATAATGTTCTCTAGATCCATCCATACTGTTGCAAAGGGTAGGAGCTCCTTCTTTCTTTCTGCTGCATAGTATTCCATTGTGTAAATGAACAACAGTGTGGGAGTAGGGAGGTAGGGTGAGGGTGAGCAATGGGGAAAGAGGTAGGACAATTGTAACTGAACAATAATAAATTTTTAAAAAGAAAGGACTAGACACATACATAATAAAATCAATTAAAATTTAAAAATGAATAAAATGCAAAAAAATGAATTTGTCATGTGGTAATCATTTATTTTTCTATGATAACCAATAACATGTTTTCTAGGTTTGAACAAATGAAAAGATATAAAACAACTTTAAATTTTTACTAAGATTTCATGGAGCCTATAGGTGGATGTAGAAAAATACTGAGAGGCACACAAAATCTTTGTTGAGATACTTGTACATGTGGATTTAACATAGAGGAAGAATCTGTCATTAAGTTGGCTACCGTGTGTTTTTAATTCCCACAATATTCCAAAGAGGAAGGTGATATTTTCCTCATTTTTAAATGAGGTATAAGAGGTTATACACTAGTCCAAGTTCACTCAGTTAATAAACTGTTGTGCCAAAAACCAAACTCATGTGTTTGATTAAAAAATACTTAAAAAATAAATTACAGTTGGCATTTAATATTAGTTTATATTAGTTTCAGGTGTACAGTATAGTGGTGAGACATTTATATAATTTATAAAATGATAATTCAGGTACCCACCTGGCACCATACATAGTTATGACAATATTATTGATTATATTATTCCCATTTTTGAACTTTATGTACTATGACTGTTTTGTAACTACCAGTTTGTATTTTAAGGCGAGTATTCATTTCAAATAATGCAAAGGCCTATCTCCCTCTTCACAACTTTAATGTTGAACTGAGAGTCTAAAACTATCTAGAAAGAGGTCACTATGTACAACTGGTAACAAAACTGCCAAAAATAATAGGTTTAACTTAGAAATAAACTTAGAAACATTGAGAAAGTTAGGAAAGGGTGCAAACTAGATGTGTAAGCATGTGACTATAGTTCTAGATATTAGATAAGCTTAGTCTAGAGGACAGCTAAATCTTAGAAATTTATATTGTATCAATGGACACTGAGAAAAAAAGCTGCATCAGTTCCAGCAGTCATTCAATAAGGAAGGAGTCCTAAATTAGCTAAGGAAATGTGAACAGGTGCAGGCAAAATGAAATCAAGGTAACGTCTTTAAGAAAATGTTAAGAACTAGTCTCACAAGGCAATTGCCATAGATTCTAATTCCTTGTGTTGCGAAATAATTTAATAATTATTATTTAAAAATTTTATTGTTGCTAAAGTACAGTTTTGTCCCTTTTTTCCCCACCACTCCTCTCCTCTATTCCACCCCCTTGACTTTGTCCATGAGGCCCCCATATATGTTCCTTGATCACCCTTTAATTTTTATTTTAAGTCAATCTAATGTACTTTGAAGGAAAACATTGAAAAGTTTTGTCAAGTTCCTAAGAACGATTTTACTGCCTAATGATGTCCTTCGATTACAAGTGAATACATCTATAATTTCATGTTATGCAAATGAGTAAAAAATCATATGTGTACCTATGGTTTTTAATGAACTTTCAAAAATATCTCTTTAATATTCCTAATAATTTCAAAATAATTTTGTGATTTGTGGTAATTTTTAAAAGTCCTATGCATAAGATGGGAAGATATTATTGTACCTACTAACAGAAAAAAATTAGTGACCAAAATTATTTGAGACTTCACCACCACAATGAATTAGTAAATTCCAAAATTTACTGGAGTCTCAAGAAAAACTGTTCAGAGTCAACCTTGCTTGTTGTGAATGCTCCCTGTAATTAACAACAGGCCACATATTCTTTCCTAAATTCAAGTCCTTTCAGTACTTTATTAATAAAGAAAAGTTAAAATTCTCTTCTTTAAACTATTTTTGCATTCATAATGTCAATGTTAGAAAATGCTAGCAAACTTCTCTAGAAGAAAATGCCATCAGAAGAGAAATAGCCTAATCACCAAGATGGCTTCAAATACATTATATACAATGCTTGCATTTGTGTGTATCTTACCGCTACCTCCTTGTAAACCAGTGGGTATATTGAACTCTGAGACAAATTCAAATGTTACCTCATTTAGAGTAAAATATCATTTAATTCAAGTAAATTCATCTTGATTCACAGGTAAATGGTTATTTACTTGTGAGCTCTTTTAAGTCTCTGGAGGAAAATTAGTTTTAATACCAAAGGGAGAGGTCTACCTCACTTTTAGTTGACTCTTCCTGCCCTCTTTCCATAGAATGGAAATCAAAAATACTACAGTGCTATTCTTTTGTGAGAAGAGTTCTGTACATACCTCCCCTCCTCTTTGCCTCTATCTGATTCCCTTGGCTACTAGGTCCCAGATCAGGGTAGGGGGAAGTATCTGTGTCTAATGAGTTGATTGCCATCTAGTGGATGAGTGTAAATATTTTTAATATTAATATGTGATGAGTCTAAACAGTAATCTTGTAAAAGTAAAAAATGCTGCTTCCATGTTTTCAAGGGGAAAACTCGGTAGCTACTTTTCTCTTCGTGCTCTTAGAGCACATCCTTAAATCAATTTATTCTTATACCATACTTCCTGAGTTGCTTTCTCTTTTTCCAGGTTATTTAAAATAACAGGTATCTCTGCAAGTCTACTATATACAAGGGACTGTGAGGGATAATAATAATAATAAAGAGTATAATGTATGCCATATGCTTCTGTAGAGCACAGATTTATCTCGGATTTGATATGTGCACCTGAAAAAAATCACCACAGAATACCTTTTATTGGTATTAAATGTTAAATGCATCCTTTAGATGAGGAAGGCTATTGGGTTTTAGAAACAAATGACCATCTCATAATCTACACTTACTCCCCATGATTTAACCCTGGAAGATTTTAACAGAAATTTCCCCATAGAGAAAAGCAGAAGGTTAATGGTGTCATGAGCTAAGAAAGCCATAGAACTGAATCCTTTAATGGTTCTGGTCTCCAATAATATCTGTTAATTCTAAGGACATTTTTAGATATAATATTGCTGATTCCCATACTTTAGCATAGTCATGACTCCTTAGACCTCTATAGTTACAGGGTAACTTAGAACTTCTGTTAAGAAAAATATGTGGTTGATAGTTTTATAATATATTTATCACTAATTAAATAAAGTTTAGAGTAAGTCAGGGTAGGGTTGAGCGAGCGATTCCATACATACTAGTTAAATAAGCTAAGTATTTAGTAAAGTTACTCAAATATTTTCTTATAAAAATCCTTACAACTTCCTATTCTTCCCCATCCACCCATGATCTGGAGACCCCTCTGTACACACACACACACACACACATATACTATATATAAACATAGTACTTTGTTGAATCATTATTACTGCACTCTCTCTCTCTCTGTTTCACTAGACTGTAAGGTTCTTCAGGCATTCTCTATAATATTTAGAACAAGTACAGGCACAAAGTAGGCCCATAGTTCAATAAAAACTCATTTAATAACTTAATAGATGAAACACTAAAATGAAGTGAAAACATTAGGCACTTATGGAGATAGTGTTGGTTAAGGATACCTAATAACATGTCTCAAACTATAATATGTAGATGACTGTATTATCTTCCTTGTTATTTATGTTATTTGTTTATTGCAACTATATGTGAACACACAATTGGACTAGTACATCCAAAATCAAAATTATAATTTTTATATTGGCAATTGAGAAAGGACCATGTCCTCACTGCTTTTGAAAACATGACAAATAGGAGCAAAGCCAACTTAAGCAAGGCAGTAAATCATCTAATGATTGAGCTGAAAAAAGTTATCTTTTTAAGACATTTTAATGCCAAAATTCTCCAAAGAGTGCCATATTGTTAGTTTGAAGAGAAAAGTGACTGTATAAGATTAGGAAACATAAAAGAGTAAAAACTAGTACTTTAAAAATAAGATTTTTGATTAAAATATAAAAATAGTACATGTGAGAGTGAAGAAAATGCCATCTAAGTCTTCATATTTGTGATTACAGGGAAATGAGGACTGATACTAATGTTACAATTATTGCAAATGAAGAAGTTTTATAAGAATACAGTAGAAAAGAGAATTTTAATTAGGTATCTCTAATAGTCAAATGCACAGGAATACGAAATGGCCAAATTTAAAAAAAAACAAAACGGGGAGAGGAAAATGGCAGCGAGGTAGGTGGGAGCTGAACCCACTTGCTTATGCATCCAACTGGGAGACCTGGCTGATATTCCGAAGAACAGAGTGAACAGCCAATAGAATACCAGCTGATATGAAGTTAGGAAGCCGAAATGTGCTGAGGACACTTCAAAATGGGTTGTAAGGAGGTTTTGTAGACTGACGAGGAAGGTCCCTGGGCCTTGAGCAGGAGATCAATGTTGCCACAGGAGCATGGGAGGAGAGCTGGGTCAGTGATAGCAGCCCAGGGGCTCCCTCCTCTCCCATAGTGGAGAAATCCCAGGCCCCGACCAGGAGAGATCTGGATGCCTAAAGTTGCTGGGGGAATAAAAATGCAGCAAGTGACACACAGCTGGCCACGTACCCAGGCTGCGGTTATATTCACCAGCCAGGGCAATGTCAAAAAATTTGGGGAGCCAGGTGATACCTGGAGCTGGGAGAAGAGATGGGCAGTGACTACCCACAACAGAGATAGACTCTGGACTAGTCAGAGAGTTGGACTGTGTAGAAAACCAGGCTGTGGCTAGGAGCAGCTGTGGCACCCAAGGGTACTTTTTTCAAAAGGGGAACAGAGCCACCATTAAGAGGTCTCACATGTGCAGCAGCAGAGCCAGGGAAGAGGGAGCAGTGTGGGCGTGATTTTCTCCCACTCAGAACACATCACAAATTGATCAAAGAGGGGCAGCAGGGGCTCAGAGAGGCAGCAGCACCCAAAGAGACTTTTTGTCAAATGGGGAACTGAGCCCCCTGCAGGGACCTTGCACATGTAGTGGCCAGACCAACAAAGAGGGAGGCGGGTGGGTGCAAAATATTCCCACTCAGTGCACCTCATGAAGTGATCAAAGTGGTGAGAAATAAGGTGGATTATTGGAGTCTACTTGACGCAAATGCACTCAGTAGTCAGTGCAGGCTGCACAGCGCTCTGAGGCTGTGCACTGGAAATGGGACACCTGTGATTATTGTAGCCCAGACTGAGCCCCCATCCTTCTGGAACCAAAGGAAAGGGAAAAAAATGGAGAGGAACCCCCTTCTGCCTACAGGGTCCTGGAAGATCTGCAAAACGAGCTGGGCAAGTATAAAATCAGTAAGAGGCTTTTTTTTTTTTCAAGAGTACGTTAATAAGACCTGGAGCTGTGAGAAAACCAGAGACAGACCCAGAATGCAGTCAGAAGGTGAACACCAACAGCTGAGACAAATTTCACTTTGCTCTCCTTAACAACTTGCATTTTTTTAAATTTCTCTTCTTTCTGTTTCTTTAGGTTTTTTGTTTTGCTTCTTTGTTTTCTTTTATTTGTTGTTTTATTCTCCCTTTTATATTGCATTATAATTTTTCTTCTTTCATTTCACTCGTATTACAGATAACACACTGCTCTTGGTCTTTTACTTTTTATTCAGATTATATATTTCTAATCATACTGTTGTTATTCCAAATCTCACACAACACCCTTCATTGGTTTTAATCCATTGCACCATCTTCCTGAGCTTTATTACTGTTGTGGTTAACTTTATTTTCTCCCACATTACACCAAGTTTCTATCCCTTACTCTCACTATTTCTCCTCCATCTAACCTCACATTAGAGTTCTTTCTTAAGTCAGCTCACATTATTTTTCCCCTCTTATAAGGGTCTTATTTCTTTTCTGCCTTTTATAAACAGTGGCTAGTTGGGTGAAATACCACAGTTGTTGCTGTACTTCTCTGAAGGAACTCCTATTTGTTCACAACTTGTTTGTACTTCAAATAACAAAAAACTACTCTCCCAATGTCTTACTCCATTTCACGTTCCCCTGCCTCGAATCAGTTGAATGAGATTTTGTTTCATTGTTTTCTCTCTCCCTTCCCCCCATTCTCAACCAGGACTTTACTCTTTACTCTTATTAATTTGCTTATCCCATTCTCTCAAAATTATTTTTCATTACTGTAGGCATCCCATATTCACTTTTTACTTTTCTACAATATTCTTGTTCTCATTCCGCCTTTATTAAACTTCATTCAACTGTCATTGCTATTGACCCTGCTGTGGTTTTTCTGTAATTTTGCTCATGTTGGACCAGTACATTTTCAATTTTATTTCAAACCTCATAGTATACATTTCCATCTTCTTGCATCATTGTCTCCATTGCCATTTAGTGTTTTACTTAGGTTGTATATTTTGTTCTCTCCCTTTCTTCCCCTTGATTCTATCCCAACTCTTATCAATTCTCCTCCCTCTTAACACTCAAAACATTTTCCCCTATTTTAGTCATCTCAATCCCTTTTTTCATATCTTATAACATCTTTTATCTCTCTTAATCTTCTATTAAGTTTGGCTCAATTGGTGTTGAGATTGCTTATGTAGTAGGGGGATTCTTTTTGCTGGTATAGGTTTCATCGTCTGGTAATACTGCTTTGTTAACCTGCACCTGTACAACAGCATACAAGACAAGGTAAGAGTTGTGACTACCAATAAACCAACTGGATGGAGAAAATCAACCAACAAAGGGGCCACCAACAGGCAAAGCACAAGTACCACAGTAGATCCAACACAAATGGAAGAAAGGGCAACTCTAGAGAGTCCAGACAAGGAGACCAAAGAGATAGCACAAGTGAGTGCTACAGAACCTTAACCACAGAAATTCAACCAACAAAGACAGCTGGCAAAGCAGAGCATCTGGAATGACAGAAACAAACAAAAAGAGTCACCTAAAATAGGGAGACAAAGAAAGAACCTGCAATTGAAAGGAATGGAAGATTACCTAGTAAAAGAGCTAAATGAAAGGGAGGCAAGCAAACTGTCATCTATAGAATTTAAAAGAATGATTGTAAAGATGCTCAAGGAACTCAGTGACAAGTATAAGGAACTGAGAGGGGACTATGACAGCATGAAAAAGGAAATAGAAACTATAAACTAGAACCAGAAAGAAATGAAGAATATAATATGTGAAATAAAAAAAAAAAAACACTAGAAGGAATTAAAAGCAGTCTTGATGAGGCAGAGGGCTGAATTAGTGACCTGGAAAACAAGGTAGAAATAAATACCCAGGCAGAGCAGCTCCACAACAAAAGACTAAAAAAGTATGAGGATAGCTTAAGGGAAATGCAAGACAACATGAAACACAACAACATTGTAATCACAGGAATACCAGAAGGAGAAGAAAAGGACCAAGGGGTAGAAACCCTGTTTAACAAAATAATTACAGAAAACTTCTCTAACCTGTAGAGAGGAAAAACCATGTAAATTCAGGAAGCACAGAGGGTCCTAGTCAAGATGAATCAAAGAGGCCCACTCCAAGACACATCATAATTAAAATACAAAACTTTAAAAACAAGGAGAAATTCTTAAAGGGAGCAAGGGAAAACAGGAAGTAACATAAAAAAGAGTTCCAATAAAGCTAGCAGATAATTTCTTAACAGAAACACTATATGCCAGAAGAGAATGGCAAGAAATATTCCAAGTAATGAAAAGCAAAGACCTGCAGCCAAGACTACTCTACCCAACAAGGTTCTCAATTAAAATGGAAAACAAAATAAGGGCTTTCCCAGACAAAAGAAGGCTGAAAGAATATACCTCCACCAAGCAGCCCTGCAAGATATGCTAAAGGGACTGCTATAAGAAGAGGAAGAAAAAGAGTGAGAGAAAGAGGAATACAGGTACAAAGGAGGAAAATGAATAAATACCTATCAATAACAAACAAATGTAAATGGATTAAATGCCCCAATCAAAAGACATAAGATAGTTGAATGTATAAGAAGACCTGACCCGCACATATTCTGCCTACAAGAGACCCTCCTCAGAACAAAAGACTTATACAGACTGAGAGTAAAGGGTTGGAAAAAAAAAATATTCCAAGCAAATTGTCAGGGGAAAAAAGTCTGGATAGCAATACTTATATCAGACATAATATACTTTAAAACAAAGGCCATAAAAAAAAGGCACAGAAGGACATTACACAATGTTCAAGGGAAGAATCCATCAGAAGGCAAAAATATTATAAACATATATGCAACCAACATAGGAGCACCCAAATATATAAGTAAAATCTTGGAGCACTTCAAGAAAGAGAAAGACAGCAACACACTAATAGTAGATTTTTAAGACCCCACTGTCAACAATGGATAGATCTTCCAAACAAAATATCAAACAAGATATTGTGGCATTGAATGTTGTCCTAGATCAGGTGGACTCAACTGATATATATGGAACATTTCCCCGCAAAGACGGTAAATACAGATTGCTTTCAAATGCACATGGATCATTTGGAATGATAGACCACATGATAGGACACAAAACAAACCTTAGCAAATTCAAGAAAATCAAAATCATATGAAGAATTTCATAGACCACAAGGGCCTGAAACTAGAAGCCAGCCTCAAGGAAAAAAACTAAAAAAGAGTCCAAGCCATGGAGATTGAATAACATGCTATTAAACAATGGATGGGTTATTAACAAGATCAAGGAAAAAATTTAGAAGTTTCTGGAAAAATGCAAATGAGTACACATCAGTCCAAAAAATAAGAGACACAGAAAAGTCAGTCCTGAGAGGAAAGTTCATAGTAATACAAGCCTACCTAAAAAAGATAGAAACATTTCAAATAAATAATCTAACCCTACCTCTATAAGAAATTGAGGAACAACAAACAAAGCCCAGAGTGTGTAGAAGGAAGGAAATAACTAAGATCAGAGCAGAATTAAATGACATAGAGACTAAAACAAGGATTCAAAGGATCAATAGATCCAGGAGCTAGCTCTTTGAAAAGTTAAACAAAATCAGCAAGTCTTTTACCAAGCTCATCAAGGAAAAAGAGGACCCAAATAAATATAATGAGAAATGAAAGAGGAGAGATTACAATTGATATAAAGGATTGTAAGAAATTACTATGAACAACTATATGCGAAAACATTTGAAAACATAGATGAAATGGACAAATTTGTAGAAGCCTATAATCTTCCAAAACTGAATAAGGAAGAAGAAAAAAGTCTGGACATAATGATAACAGCTGGGGAAATTGAAGCAGTAATAAAAAAATTGCACCCAGCAATGCATTAAAGAGCTCATATGCCATGATCAAGTGGGATTCATCCTAAGGATGTAAGGATGTAATAATCCACAAATCAATAAATGTAATACATCACATAAACAAAAGGAAAGACCAAAATCACATGATCATATCAATAGATGCAGAACAAGCTTTTGATAAGGTACAGTACCCATTTATGAAAATAATGCTCAGCAAAGTGGGAGTAGAGGGAGCATACCTCAAAATAATGAAGGCCATATATGAAAAACCTACTGCCAATATCATACTCAACAGGTAAAATCTAAAAGCTTTCCCACTAATATCAGGAACAAGACAAGGATGTCCACTTTTACCACTTCTATTCAACATAGTATTGGTAGTTCTAGCCACAGTGATCAGAAAATAAAAAGAAATAAAAATCTTCCAGTTTGGAAAGCAGGAAGAAAAATAGTCATTGTTTGCAGATGACATGATAGTGTACATAGAAAACCCTGTGAACTCCACCAAAAAAATATTCAACCTAATAAGTGAATTTGGCAAAACAGGAGGATACAAAGCCAATGTTCAGAAATCAAAGGCATTTTTGTACACCAAAACCAAAATATCAGAAACAGAAAACAGGAAAAAATACCATGTGCTATAGCAACAAGAAAAATGTAGTACATAGGAATAAACTTAACTAAGGAGGTAAAAGACCTATACCCAGAAAAACTACACAACACTGAAGAAGAAATTAAGAAAGACACAAATAAATGGAAATATATACTGTGTTAATGGAATGAAAGAATTAATATCATCAAAATATCCACACATCCAAAGCAATTTATAGATTTAACCAATCCCTGTTAAAATACCAATGAAATATTTTATAGATATAGAACCAACATTTCAAAAATTTATATGGAATCATAAATGACACCGAATAGCCTCAGCAATTTTGAGAAAGAAGAACAAAGTAGGAGGGATCATAATACCTAATATCAAACTATACTACAGGGCCACCATAATCAAAACAGTCTGCTACTGGCATAAGAACAGACACATAGATCGATGGAATAGAATAGAGAACCTAGAAATAAGCCCATGTCTATATGGTGTATTAATATTTGACAAAGGGGGCTGGACAAAAAAATGGAGTAAAAATAGCCTCTTCAACAAATGGTGTTGGGAAATCTGGACAGCTGCACACAAAAAAATGAAACTTGACCACCAACTTCCACCATACACAAAACTAAACTCAAGGTGTATAAAAGGACTTAAATATAAGTTGCAACACCATAAAAGTCCCATAGGAGAACATAGGCAGGGAAATCTCAGATATTCCATGCAACAATATTTTCACGGATAAGTCTTCTAGAGCAAGAGGCTTAAAGGAAAGAATAAAGAAATGGGACTTCATCAAATTAAAAAACTGCTACATAGCTAAAGAAAATATCAGCAAAATGAAAAGAACACCAACCATATGAGAAAATATATTTGCCAATGAGACCTCGGACCAGGGTTTGATCTCCAAAATATATAAAGAACTCACAGAACTCCACACCAAGAAGGGATATAATCCAATTAAAATATCAGCAAAGGACCCAAACAGACACTTCTCCTAGGAGGACATACAGAGGTCCCATAGACAAATGAAAGGATGCTCAGCATCGCTAGCCATCAGAGAGATGTAAATTAAAACCACAAGGAGATACCACTTTGCACCAGTCAAAATAGCCGTCATAAACAAATAAAAAAACAAGTGCTGGCGAGGTTGTGGAGGAAAGGGAACCCTAGACCAATGTTGATGGGAATGCAGACTGGTGCAGCCACTGTGGAAAACAAATGGTATTTCCTCAAAAAAACTAAAAATGGAACTGCCTTTTTACCTGGTAATTCCATTCCTGGGATTATACTCTTAAAAATCCTGAAACACCCAAATCATTTCAAAGAACCTATGCACCCCAATGTTTGTAGCAGCATTATTTACAATAGTGAAATGCTGGAAATAGCCTAACTGCCCATCAGTAAATGAGTGGATCAAAAATTGTGGTATAATTTGCAAACTGGAATACTACTCAGCAGAAGAAAAGAAGGAGTTCCTACCCTTTCAAACGGTATGGTTGGATCTGGAGAGAATTATGCTAAGTGAAATAAGCCAACTGGTGAAAGGCAAATGCCAAATGATTTCACTTATATGTGGAACCTAATGAAAAAAAAATCGAGCAAAATAGACCCAGAGACATGGAAATAAAGGTCAAACTGACAGTGTCCAAACGTGAGAGGGGAAGGGGATAATGGGGTAAAGAAAGGGAAGGGTGAAGTCATGGAACATGTGTAAAAGGCCCATGTACCAAGACATAGAGGGGGAGGATTCAATGTGGGTGATGTGAGGTGGATAGGGCAGGAGGAAGTATATAGGGAAAAATGGGGATATTTATAATTGAACAACAATTAAATTTTTTTAAAGGTCTTTCATCAAAATAAAATAAAAAACTCACCCTGTTGTAATATTTTTGGCATCAAAATTGCTAATTGTTTAATTCAATATTGAGTTAATGTACTGTTCACATCAAAGAGTCTAGAAATGTTTTCATTCATGTAAATGAGAATTTGATAAGAAATAACACACGTGCTTTATGTCTGAAGGCTTAAGATAGTTTTTTTTTAATTTATTTTCTCCATTTTCCATATCACTTCTGACATGGTGGGACGTACAGAGAGAAAATAGGGTGGCAAGAGAGCAAATATTATGATGGGGAAGGGAAAAACATACCTTACATACAAGCTTTTAGGAACTTCACTAATAAAGAACATGAGGGAGTATTTTCAACAGGTGATTAGAGAGGCACTTTCAGTACCATACTGGTATGTTACTGGTATGTTTATGAAAAAGTAGACATTTTTCCCAAGAACCTGTAATAAAAAAAATTGTTATGTGTTGGTGAATAAAAATAACAACCACAAAAACAACATTAACCAAAATAACTGTTACCATTTATTGTGCGTTTACAGCACAGGTGCTATGCTAAGGAATTTCCATGAATGATCTTACTGACAGCGTTCACTGCATACTGATAGAGCTAAAATAGGTTTTATCCCCTCAATCTGTTCTCATCATTGACCCTCATACATCGACATACAGCTGGTGTACAGCAAGGGCTATGGTGACAAAGAACTTGTAATACAAATAGAAAATGGAACATGTGGGAGTTACAGTGGTGACTATGTAATTTATCTATCCACTTAATGTTATCTTCTCACCTATATCTTCTAACTCAGATTAATAAAACACTCCCAGTGGAGTTGAGAAGCAAGTGAGTGAAAGTAAATATATGTATATAACAATAAGAAAGGAAATAAAGAGGGTGTGGAGGAAAGCAGGCAGCCAGGAGTGGAGATAAGAAACAGAGATGAGTGTGGACTGAATAAAAAATATCCTTTGCAGATTCCCAATTTGACAACTGCTATTATCGAGTTAAGGGATTGTTTTAATACCCTTTCTCTTAAACACAGTTAGTGGATACTAGAATATGTCCATAAACTTAGGGTAGTTTCACAGAAACTGGTTAATTTCAAAGCTAATGTATTGTTCTACCTATGCTACCAAAAGTCATGGGGGGGAAAAACTTTTTGCATTTTACAGTCACTTCATTTTTCATCAGATACTTACATTCAGATTCTTGTAGAGCTTTAATTCTGACATGGAAACCACCCCAGAAATTTTCTTCCCCTTTGTTCTATGATGAGAACCACTGGTGGACATCAGTCCCTGATTGTATTTCATGAACTGTACTAGTAGCTTGAGTGGTGTTTAGATTGATGGTATGAAACTTTTCATTTCTTTCATTTATATTATTTTTCAAAAAGATAATTTTTTCTCATTCACTTTTAAAGGAAAAAAAAAACAAGCCAATGTCCTAGTGTTCAAATTACAGTTAAACACAGAAAAAAAATCATACCCACAACATAGCAGTGCTTTATTGATGTTTCATGTTAGGCACCAGGCAGCAAAAGTACAACTCCATCAACATTTTGATCTATGCTCTTCTTCAAACAGGCCTCTTCCTCAGGTGTTAGAGTCACCTTCACAACATCTGTGATTCCATTCTATCCCAAGATGCAAGGAACAATAAGGAAGACATCTTCTTTTATTCCATAGAAACCCTTCATCGTGGTGGAAATTGGATACCATTGCTTAAGATTATTCATTATATTTTCTGCTAAATCTGTCACAGATAGTCCAATGATGTAGAATGTGTAGCCTTTCAGTTTTATCACCTCATAAGCACTGTCAATCACCTGTTTGTGAACTTTTTTCCACTGTTCCTTATCTGTCTCAGTGCCTAAATTAAGGTGCATATTCTTTATGGAGACACTGGCAACATTCACCCTACTCTATACAGCTACACTAGAGTCTCCATGCTCCCGCAAAACCCACCCATGAGAGCTTAATGGGTGAACTCCTAGCCTTATTCCTATTAAGTAACAGAACATGGCTGAATCGAGATTGCAACCATTTCCAATAACACAGTTTTTGGGAAAGCGACTTATCTTCCAAACTGCATAGGTCAAGACAACCACTGGATTGGAAACAATAAGCAATTTCCAATTGGAACACTACAGCTGCCCATCATACTAGATGTGTGTTCACTGCATGTTATATAACCTGTGGTTCCTTCACCCAAAATGCCTAGTCCAACTTTTTTTCTCCAATCAATCACATCTTGGGATCCAATGTATAAATCCAATATTGCATGTCTTGTGCATAACTGTTCTTAAGGATCTTATTTTGTGTACTCTATGGATCAGATTAGTGTATATCACCATGTAATGTAAAAATAAATGGCTACATATAAATAATGCAGCCAACTATCCAAGTGTCATATCAACTAAAACACCAAATAAACCTTGAATAGTGAAAAAAAAGACTGATCTACACATTGAAAGCACAGGGTACTTTTATAGACCACAACTTTAATGACCATGAAAGCAATAATAATAATAATAAAAACCTTAAACCTAAACACCCTTTATGATTTATCCATTAGGGTATATTTCCATCTCTTTCTTTTCAGTCAGGCCATTTTCTCCCTTCTGTTACTTTTGAGTCATTTCAGAAATGTGTCTCACACATTCATAAACCTGAAGAGAAAAATCAGCATCTCTGCAAATTAACTAGTTCAAAGGAAAATGAAAGGGACATCTTCTTCCTGAAAATTTAGCTCTTTATCAGATTCCCTAATCTCCATGCCCTGCAATAAGACACGTTTTACTCTGCCATTCCATATACCTCACAGTGGTCTGAAATCTTTCCTAAAAGCAGAACAGACACCTAAAGAGCTGAGATAGAATACTACAGGTAACTCCTGAGCCTCTGTAGCAGAGACCCAATGTAAGCAGTGATCAAAGTGATTTATCTATGTTTATATCACGAAGGATAAATGCTGTTAATGTTCAAAAATATGCAAAACTTTCTTGTTTTCCCATTAAAATGTGAACAAATGCTGAACATTAAAGTATTTTTAAAAAGAATATGAAAGAACTATACACCCTCAGAGGAAGTGGTGCATAAAGTGGAAAGTGTCAATGGCTCCTGGGAAAAATTGCAGTTCTATGGCAAAGGAAGAAGAAAGCTGATTTTTGTGCTTTTGTAGCTGTATTCACAGTATTAGGCAGAACTATTTTAATGTTAAAACACTCCCCAATACCCAAAGAGCCCATGTTTTTCAGCTTGTAAAACTTAGTAAATATGCAGGCCTGGAAGGATTCAAGTGTTCTTATTCACACAGGTGATTTACAGCGACCAGCTATAATGGAGAGAATATCATCTTGTAAGCCTTAGGGTATCTCTGAGTAGGGTAAATCCAAGAGGGAGTCTTTTATTTCTTCTTTACTTACTCTTACAAGGAGGGTAGGACTAAGTTAAGCAAAGAATGCAAGGAGTCTGCATAGAAAAAACAATTAAAACACAGTTTTCCAACTTCTCTGTTTTCCAGAGTGCTGGTTTTGTTTCATCATTCAGAAATTTTTTTTTCTTCACACTTGTGAATATTTATGGTATTTACCTCTGGTTAGGAAAACTAACTTTATTATGGAAAGTGAGAAGTATCTGCAGAAATTACAAACAAAATGAAATGCATTCCAAATCCCTTATAGCTCATCTCATTATAAATGTGAACTTCTCTTCAATGATTGTAGGCAAGAATATATTTTAAAAACACTAATTTAAAATGTTAATAAATAAATTTTCCCCAAACCAGTGAACTCTGTGTAATTTGGCAAGAGCCTGTTGGAAAAATTTATTGGTAGCTGCCAGTGCAGGACATACGTTTAATTCAGAGCAGATGATAATTAATGTGGTCAGTAGGGTAATCAGCAGAAAGTGAGTTCCAAGTCAAAAAGAATTGGTCTTACAGAACTGTCACAACATTAAGTAATGTGAGCCATGTAAGAGGTATTAAGAAAGGTCTCATAATCTGAGTGTGTGTTTCTTCTGTGTGACTAATCTCACAAATGGAAGGGGTATATTACATTTGCCCTGTTTGGCTTGCTGTACCTTCTCCCACTGTTATGATAACAAAAACCCTTTAATGTGTCTTAGCTGCAGATGTCCTCTTGCTTTTGTAATTCCAAAGGAACAGCTAAAAACCTGAAAGAGGCAATAAATGCCTTACAGCTTTGTTCTCTTATCATCCATTTTAGCTCATGTGTTAGTACACCTTATATTTTATACTTCTGTACCATAACTTAATTCATCCAGAAGATATTTTAAGGGAATGCATGTTGTGTCATAGGAACCAAAAACAAATGAGGCAAAGTGAGACTTATTTTACCATGCAGGGGATGTGGCAACAGCAGAAAAGACAGGAGCCACTAGTGACACTAAGTTATAAAACCCCAAATTGCTCCTCTGGAGACTGTGTTTACACATTACATTGGGAACATACTGATGGTGCCGTCTGCCCTTTAATAGCAGCACTGTGACTTCCTGATATGTTGCTTTGGCCTTGAAGAATCAGACCACATAAAACTTGAGTATTCTATACTTAAGCAGTGCCTTTTATCCGACAAGCTAAATCCCCTTTACAACCTCTGGTTCATTAACTCTCATAATACCTTTCTGAGGTGACATGTATAAACCCCATGGTTTATAGATGGGGTAACAAAAAAGTTACAACAGATAACTGACTCCACTTGGAATGTTAGAATATATCTTTTTCCACAATATCAATTGACTGTAGAACACTGGACTCCAAGGATGTAGATATAAAAAATGTCCAGGGAAGTCTCCTGTGAACATGAAATACCACTGAAATGGTATGTATGCAACCACAGGGGGAAAAAGAAACACTGTTCTCTATCAACATCATTATACAAGAGGAACCTTTAACCATATGCATGAAGTTGACATTATTGCATCTTGAAAAATACTTTCCTAAGCAAAGCCTGAATCAATAGAAGGAAAATTATCTAGCATCCTTATTCTGATGAGCATAAATGGACAGAGAAAGAGCCTAGGAGCATGCCAGGCTAGGGCATAGGTGTAAAGTTAGGACAAAATCCCACTGATAGCATCTGGTACAGGTAACAAAGATTCAGAAAAGATTCAGGAAAGTAAGAACCGTTTTCTTAAATCCCAAAACCATGGGTGGGGAAAGCCAACTTAAGAAATAAAGGAAACAGGTCTTCAGAAAAGATAGACAAGGTTCAGTCATAGTTAAGCTATATGTATTCCTGCCGTACCAACTGTGTGGTTTAAACAAGAATACAGTGGCTCGAACACTTTTGTTCTATGATGTCTTCTTTGTCACCATCATCGCTATCACCATCATCATCATCATGGTGACTGTAATCTTCATCACCACCATCATTATGCTTCTCATCTTTGGAGTAAGAGGGGATCTTTATGATTCTCCTTCCCATGATCTATATAGTAGGTTATACAAATGTGGATGATAAGAAAATTCATCTCCGCCTATATAGTAACAGAACAAGAATACCAGTTTCCTGCTAATCACTTCGTACACATTCCACTTCTCTGGAAGGTGCCGCTATATCCTACTAACAACAACTCTAATTTCAAGGTCATGTTCTGCACAGGAGAAAAATAAAATCTATATTGGTGATTTTAAATAGGTTCTTTGAAGAGAAATTTTTCCTACTGGAGTTAAAAAAGAATAGTGAAGTTGCCTTGATATTCAGAGAAACCATACCCCCTTGTGAGTGTGTGTGTGCATTGGGTGGGGGGATGAGGAGAAAGAACAGAGGGGAAAGAAAGGAAAATTAAGCTCATCATTAATACATGAGAGATGACAGCACAGAAAAGGTTCCTGAAGATACCATCTGTTAGAGGGGACAAGAGTGTTTATCACGTTTGTTACCCTGCTGTAATTTATTTCATTTCACATGTACTAGCTCTTTATTCTTATTCTAATATTGACTCACCTAGATGTTTAATCTTATGGTAATACCTTTCTTTGGACCAAGGATTTTATCTGACTCTGGGATAACTATAAAATTATCTCACCAAAGTCCTAAATTTAGTCTTTGATGCTTGAAACTTTTCAGGTTTAAGGTTGATGCTAACAGAAGACTGAAATAGTTTATGCTGCTCCATTTTTGTTGTTTTCTTTCATTTGCATTCACCAAGAGGTCATTTTAGAGTGATTTAGAAAATTTATCTCTCCAGCGTCAGAATTTTACACCACACTGGAACAAAGTCTTTATACCTAAAGTTCTTACTAGGTGGAATGTAACCTTCTGACCAGTCTTACCAGTGACACATGTATTTACTGCATGCCATCTAGGTTACTTTCTTCCTTCGTGATCTATAGGATATGATTTACATGAGGGAGAAGATAAATAAATTATTTCCCACCATTAAATTTCAACTGGAAGAGGAATGAACTGTGGTTAAATAAAAAAAAAAAAATTAACAGTGGAGTCTTAGTGAAACCTTGATATTGACTGGGCTTATTTCATTGCTCTCCCAGGCCTTTGTTTGCATCCGACATATCTGTGAAAGCATCAAGTAATTCTAAGAAAGAGGCAGCAGAGATGAGTATTAACAAAAGAAAAACATTGGCAGAAATTTCACACTGGTTACCATTGCCTATTTGGTTCAGTGTTGGCAGGTGTCTCTGTAATTCCCACATGTAAAATTTAGTTGACTGCATATTGCATTACTTTGATTAAAACATGATCCATGAGCAATATACTGATTCTTGAACTTATGAAAAAATGTTGCTCTATATTGTCTTATACTTAAAAATTTGGGTTCAAGGACATAAAGTATTTGAAAGAAATATTTGATAACCTCTTAGTGATGCGAAGTGCAAAAACAGAGACAATAAAACACAGAATTCTCACAGAAGTTAACTCCCTTTTATACATCCTGTCTATGCCTTTTCTGTATCCTATTTTCCTGTATCTCGTTCCTACCAGTAGACTTTTTCTAATATCTTCCTTGACACGGTTGGACTTCAGCAGATGGATGCTAGCATTTCTTTACCAAAGGAGGTTGCTAATAAGTTGCATTTTTTCCAGCTGACCCTTAATGATTAATTTTCACATAATCAGTTACTAACACCCCAGTAGCAGGACCTAAAATATCCTGACTGGCCTGTGCTCACTGTTGCACGCTGGCTACACTTCATTAATAAGCTGAGATACCTTCCAGTGCATAATGGGATTGCAGAGTCTACACAGAAAAGGGACCCACAAGAGATTATCTATCTTGTTACAGGAGAAATTATAAAAGCAGATCCCTTTGAGGCTTATTTCTTCCCTAATATTTATATCTAAATCAACATTAGCTGTGAGATGACACTTCTGGTTAGTTGAAAATCCCTGAGAGTTGTCTATAGTGAGCAGTGCCCTGGAGGAACTGATATGTTGTTTTTTATACATAATCAGAGCTGTTCCATTCTGTAGGAACAGCAAGTTGGAATTCATTTTAAACAATCGAAATATCCAGATTCCACAAGTCATATATATTTAGGTATCGTGGACTTGATTCCAAAATACTAAAATCATTTTATCTTACTTTATCTCTTTGGTTTACTTATTTACTTAGTTTTTTAATTAGTTAGTTACTTGCTGTACACTGAAGGTGCTATCTTTTTATGGATTTCTCTTCTTCCACCAGATGATTTATGCATTCTGGCAACCATAGTAATCAGGTGTCTATTCCAATTCTAAGAGGATACATCATGGCAAACAGACTTTCTAGGCATTCCAGGTATTGTACTTTAAAGAGACTTCCATGAAGTAAAGTGTATTCTGTAGTATCAGAATAGATAGGTATGTCCTTGGGCAACCAGATTGCTTTTGGATGTTATTAGTATCAAGCTGATTTAGATAAATGTACCAGGAAATCTGATCAACTCAAAGATAGATATACATTCTTAATATATACATATTTTCACTCCAATCAAAATTTTCCATAAAAAAAGAAGAAACAAGATTTCTTTATTTTTCTTGTATGTGCATATATGTTTGTATCCATGCTAGTACATGAAATAATTTTTTACACAGTTATCAGGAAAAGTACAAAAAAGTGAGTCCTGAGAATATAATATATTAAAAATAAAAATAAGAAAATAAATCCCAAGCAATGACAACTTATTTTAGGGAGAATAATTTTTACTTTACTCAAAATGAAGTTCTTGATTCATTCATTTATAGAATAAGTATGACAGGAGGTATGGATGGGAATAAAATTCATATATACCCTATTATCATAAGGTTTACATTTTCCTAAGGGTAATAGATAATAAACAGATAAACAGGTAAATATACAGATTACTGATTACAGATTGTGATATATGTTGTGAAATAAAAAAGAAAAGGGGATGATAACTTAAAGAGTGGCAGACTTTGGAATAAAAGCAGGAGGTAGTTTATAAGCTGAGATGTGAAAAGTGAGAAAGAGCCAGCTTCACAAAAAGTGGAGGGAAGAGCATTCCAAGCAGACATCATGCAGAGTTGATAATTTCAGGTGAGGTAAAGGAAACTCTTATGTAGCATAAGTCAGGGCCATAGTCTACATAGCCCAGACCTGCATTTCAGATAGGTATACCACAGGAGAGCACGAGGAACAATAGGGTTTTCCTCTGTAAGTTCAGTCAGTACAATTTCTAAATTCTTTTATTCTGAATTACTCATCCATAAATTCACTTGAATCAGTTTATGACAGCTTATGTTGTTTTTGAGGTATAATGAACTTTGTTGGTTATCTACCTGTAGTTAAGAGAGATGTTTTCTTTCTATTAGCCCCAAATTGACCTCTTTGAATCTTCAAAAATTTGTCTTTTCTTCCCAATGCTCAGACATATGAGACATATCTACTCTCATATTTTCTACGCAATCTAGACTTTTTATTTACCTTAGGGAAAAAAACAACTTTGAATCTTATTTCACCCAGACAGAAGACTTTTGATCATTTTTACTTCATTCATATCGATTATACCTTGTATCACCTTAATTATTCTATGACCCGTAGGGTGACGTTCTACATAGGAAGGCTTTATATAATGTGCTTGGAGACTGCTGAGGGGTCCAAAAGACCTCCATGCCCTCAAATCCCTTTCCCCATTAACCTAACACTTTGAATTATATGTTTACTTCTGTGACTTTTTTGGATTAAGACATCAAAGGCTCTTATTTGCTAGCTAAGAGGGGTAACCATTAACTCTTTAAATAAACCCTTTTCTGAGGAAACAAGGCGCTGGAAAAATTGTGAAACAGGGATTAAACAGCTGTAGATGGGAAATCAGAGTTAAATTTCTTTATCATTCATTTACATATTCCATGAGTCTAGATGATTTTTTTCAGCTGTGTATAATATATTGGATGAGAATAGGGTGCTAGATTCATACACATCTGATTGTAATTCGGACTCTGTCACTAACTAGTTGGAAAAATTATTTAAATTCTATGACCTTCATCTACCTTGTCTGTAAAACTAGGGAATCAACTGTGCTTAACTTATAAGGCTATTGAGATGATCAAATGAAATAATGCAGTTTACATGTTTGGTCAAAATTTAGCCCACAATGCAGGGGCTAACCTTTCTAAACCTTTTTTTCTATCTGTAAAGTAGAGGAAAACTTTTCCTAAATCACAATTATGCTGAGAATACTTTTAACCTTGTGTTTGTAATGTTAACAGAAGAATTAAGAGATAAATACATATAGAAGGAAATGGAAAAGGAAATATATAGATGCAAGAAATAATCACTGTGAAGGATTCAGTTCTGCACTACCCAGATTCCTTTTGCAACTGAAGCACTTATTCCTACAGCTTCTGAGAGTGTTGTGAGCAAACTTCTCTCATCTTTCAGTTCTCTTAAGAATTGTTTTAGTTGTGCCCAGTCTGTACCCACCCTCACAGGAGCTTATGATCCATTGGGGAGGAATAGAAAATAATAGTTTCTTTGTCCAACCTGCCACAATTTGAAAAGCTGTACCTAATTTTTAAACTTTATTGTTATTGTTTACATTATTACACATGTCTCTATCCCCTCCCTTTGATTACCTCTATCCATCTCCCTTCATCCCTTCCCTCTGGCCATCACCACACTGTTGTCTGTGTCTATGGGTTATACATATATGCTATTTGGCTAATCCTTTTGCCTTCTTTTGGGATCATCTAATAAATTCCATGAGACTATGTCACAGACTAATTTCCCTTTCCCAATTTTTTTCTTCCTTTACCCTTTCTTAGGTGGAGAACCAAGAGCACTCTCCAATAAAACTCATGCTTTCTAGTGTCTGTCTTAGATTTATTCCTGGGAACCCAATCATGTACCTTGTCTCATCAAGAAAATCTTAAAAAAAAATAAAGCCTTTTTCCCTGGAGGTTGGTAATTCACTTTTTGTTTAAGATTGATTGCTATGTCAAATTTATTTTCAGAGGTCTCAATTTGATCACATTTTGAGCTTGTGTTCATATAAAATACAATCATTTTTGAAGTATTAATTTTTTCACTGTAAAATAAAACTGATACTACACACACACACACACACACACACACACACACACACACACACACACAAATGGAGCCCAATAAAATATCATTGAGCTAAATAAAATATCAAACACCCTTGTAACCATGATCTAGGTCAAGAAATGAAATTTTATCAGTCCCCAATAATTCCCTCCATGTGTCCCATCCTAATCACACTACTCAACCTCAAGTGACCACATAAGTAAAGCAATTCATCACACAGCTTTGTAGATGTATCACACATACATGAATCTCTAGATAACATAGGTTAGTCACTCTCATTTTCTTTTCATTTGATATGTCTTTTAGATCATTTTTAACCTACAAATTTCTCTGTCATTAAAGTTTTTTTTGTACAATTTGTTACAAACTTGAGCCATTTGGCCTATAGTTTCCCAGAGTCTGAATATTGCTGATTACATTTTTATACTGGTGTTTCATGTATCCTTCCCTTATTAGTATTTCCTACAAATTGGTAACTGGCTCCAAAGTTTGATAAACTCAAGTTTGATTCTTCTGGCAAAATATGATCATATTGTATCCTTCCTTCAAAATACACATAAGTTTTGGTTACCTCTCATATTGTTATCAAGAGTTCTTAATGCTCAATGCCTATGAATACTAATTAATTGCATTCACAACATGATGATATTCTAATTTTATCATTTCTGTTTTGATTATTAGTTGGAAATCTTTCTAAGGAGACATTTATTTATATGCACTTATTGGTTACCCAATGGTAAAATTTATACAAGAAAGTCAGGCCAAATCCTTGAATCATTTCTATTATTTATCAGAAAATGATTATCACTTATTTATATTACTTATTATTATATATTAATATCATTATGAAATCATGATTTTGAACATATTGAATGGGTTTCATAACATTATATTTATTTCTACTGAAGCTCAAATCACCCCATGTCTGCCCAGTGAGAACATCTTTAATTTTGCTCCTGAGCCTAATTTGACAGGACCAAAACAGTTTCTAATATCTTCCTTGATATCTGATATAACAACATATTATAAGCTTATCATGTACGTTTCAGACCCTAGACCTATTCTCTGTGGGGAAGTGAAATCAGCTTTTCCTCAGGAATAGCCTGTTTTATTTTAGTGAAAAATACTTCAAGACCAATGCTATAAGATTATCTATTGTTTCCAAGCATTTTGATACAAATTAAAAAATATATATATGTTATAAATGAAAAATATAACTGTATATACTATATATGTTTATGGAGTATATGAATTACATATGAATCATGAATTATATATGAATCATATACAAATGTGAATTATAATATATTAAACATAATATACAAATGATATATATAAAACACATAGAATGCATATTATAAATTTTACATGTTACACATGTATTACATATATGTGTATATAATCAGTGTGTATGAATATGAGTTCATGTCAATATTTGACATGATTGTCAGGGATTTTAACATATCCTTTTCTATATTGCATCTATATTTCTTTCTTTTCTATATGAAAAATCTTACATTTCAAAAACATAAAATAATAGAATTCATTTATCACTCAAATGCTTATTTGCTTGAACCAATAAAACACAAAACAGTTCCAGAATAACAATACTGAACCTAACACCCTAATTTGTTACTGAACATAATTACTTTTGTATATACTTTCTTCCTCTTCCCCCTTCATCTTTTATAATTGTGCTATATCTACTTTCATATAAAGCAATCATTTAGATACACACTTTTCCTGTTTTAATGTTCATTTAGTCTCAGTTCCACAGATTATTATATATTTAATGGTCACCACCAGTTTTTATGTAGCTCTCCTCTTTTTGGTTATTTGAGGCTTATTCTTTAGATTTCTCAGAAAATGGTCTTGGTAAAGAAACTCCTTGAGTTCTTGTGTGTGAATGAAATTTTATTTTGTTCTTTACATTTTTGTTTCAAGTGTTATGGAGATATATTTGACATATAACATTACGTAAGTTTAATATTACACAACGTATTATTTATGCAAATATATATTACTATGGTGAGGTTAGTTAACATATATTTTACCTCACATAATCACCTTTTTATGTTGGTGTCGTTATGGTGAGAACATTGAAGTTCTACTCTCATAGTAATTTTCAAATATACAATACAGTATCATTATATACTCATCATACTTTACTTTAGATACCCTGAAACTTATTCTTCTTATAACTAAAGGTTTGTACCCTTCGATCAACATGTCCCAGTTTCTCACAGCTCTCAGCCCTTGGCAAGTACAACTCTGCTGTTTCTATGAGTTCAGTCTCTTTAGATTCCATATATTAGTAAATTTTTAAACATGTTTCTTTCTCTGTCTGACTTATGTCACTTAGCATAATGCCCTCAAGGTCCATCAATGTTGTTGCAAATGTCAGTATTTCCTTCTTTTACATTTGAATACTGTTATATTGTATTTACATACCACATTTTCTGTATTTATTCGTCCATTAATGGATACATATGTTGTTTCCATGTCTTGACTATTGTGAATAATGTTGCAATGAAAGTCGTAGTGCAGCTCTCACTTGAGTCCATGAATTAATCCCTTTGGACAAACACTTAGAATTAACATTTCAGGATTTTAAGGTATTGCTATGATTTTGAAAAATGTAATAACTGTTTCCACTATTTCCATGTCTATATCAATTTACATTTCCAGTGACAGTGCACCAGAGTTACATTTTTCCACATTCCTGCCAGAATTTAATATTAAATATATTTTTATACTAACTTCATTTTACATTTCTGATTAGTGATGTTGAGAACTTTTGTATGTACTTACTGGTCCATTTGTATGTGTTCTTTGGAAATACAGTGTTTGTTCAGAAGATAACAAGCCATGAGATACAAAAAATAGAAGCTCTTATTAAAGAAGATACATGAAACATTGCATATAGGACAAAGAAGCCTTAATCCCCTTCAAAGTAGTCAACTTGGGACCTCACACAGTTCTCCCAGCATCCCTTCCACTGTCTGAAATGCTGCAAAATCTTTAGTAGGCATCGTCATCAGCTGTCCCATCATATTTTCCTGAATCTCATGAATGGTCTCATGAATGGTCTGAAATCTCTTCTCTTTCAAAGGTGATTTTAGTTTTGGGAAAAGCCAGGAGTTGCAGGGCACCAAATATGGGCTGTAGAGGGGATTAGTTACTTGGGTGTTTTGATGTTTCACAAAAAAACTCTGTATGAGATTTAATGCATGAGCATATGGGGTGTTGTGATGAAACTGCCAATCACCAGTCGCCCATAGCTGTAGCCTTCTGAATCACTGAAATAGTTTCCATGGAGGAATGTTCAAACTTAACACAAAATTTGATGCAGATTTGTTGCTGTACTCACTCAGTCATTTTTAATGCGACATCCATACAGTACACATGCTTCCTCAATGGCATCTATCACCCTCACTGACTAGTACAGTGAAGTCATCATTATTCATACACATGCATTCTTGTCGGCTCTCTTTGGCTGCCAGGTTACATCAATGTTGCTACAAACAATTGTCATTATATTAACGATGTCTAGACTTTTTCCAGACAAACATCTATTCAGGTATTTTACACATTTTAGTCAGATTTTTTTTTTGCCATTGAATTGTATAAATTCCTTATGTATTTTGGATATTAACTCCTTGTTCAAAATACAATTTGAAAATATTTTCTTTCATACTCTCTGTTCTTGAGAAGTTTTTCCATTTCATGTAGTCCCATTTGTTAATTTTACTATTGTTCTTTTGCTTTTAGTGTCAAATATATTTTAAAAAATAATTGCCAAGAATGATATCAATGAGCTTTTTCATATGTTTCTTCTAGAAGTTTTATGGTTTCAGGTCTTATATTTAAGTTCTTAATTTATTTTGAGTTGATTATTGTGAGTATATGATAGGGGTTTAATTTTATCCTTTTGTATGTGATTATATAGTTTTACCATCACCATTTATTGAAGAGCTTATCCTTCCCATTGAGCATTCTTGGATCTCTTGTCAAATATTAGTTGACCATACATAACTGGGTTTATTTCTGGGCTCTTGATTCTGTTTCATTGGTTCATGTGCCTGTTTTTATGTCAGTAAAATACTGTTTTGATTAATATAACTTAGTAATAGTTTGAAATCAGGAAGTATGATGATTCTGGCTTTGTTTTTTCTCAAGATTTCTAAGGCTATTTGGGGTATTTTGTGGCTTTATGTGAATTTTCGGATTCTTTCTTTTGTATATCTGTGAGTTATTACTTCCAAAGGTAGTTCTTCTGTATGCAAAACCTTGGCTCTCATTTTCTTTTCTTGAATACCTTAACTATGTCATCCTATTTACTTGTGATATAAAGCATTGTCAAAAATAATCTGATGATAATCTAATTTTTATTCCACTATAAATTGCATGCTGTTTTTAAAATCTATGTGTCCAGAGGATTTTTCATTTGTTTAAAGCTCAGTAGTTATACTAAAATATGCCAATAAAGTTGTATAATGAGCTCTGGTACTAACACCAAGTGGTAAGTGTAGTGCAAGCCTGAAAGGATGCCTTCAAGCTTCACTGTTTTGAACAGTTTGCATGAAAGGTTAAAAGGGCATACAAGCACTCATCTACATGTAGAATGAGTCTATAAGCTGACAAAATGATTCTTACTTTTTAAAAGATTTAATTATTTATTTATTTATTTTTAGACAGAGGGGAAGGGAGAGAGAAAGAGAGGGAAAGAAACATCAATGTGTGGTTGCCTCTCATGTGCCCCCTACTGGGAACCTGGCCTGCAACCCAGGCACGTGCCCTGCCTTAGGAATTGAACTGGCGACCCTTTAGTTTGCATGCCTGCACTCAATCCACTGAGCCACACCAGACAGGGCAGATTCCTACTTTTTTACCAGCTCGCAAACTTTGGCTTTCTGACCATGGACATTTTTTTCCTTTCCTTTTTCTGGGAGTCTTTATACCTGAATACAAGTTGTTGTATCCTAGGGGACAACCAAACCAGTTAGCATATCAATAATTTAATTAGGTGCTTGCTTATACTTTTGCTGTCAACCATAATCATTTGTTTATTTGAACTACCATCACCTGACTTCAATAGAAACATCAGTAGTTGTCAGTAAATGAAAGTGTGCTTGCTTTTCATAATTAAATATAAATTTAAGAGGCTTGATTTCTAATAAGACAATGTTTTCACAAGATAACAATGGAAATCAAGTAAAGGAGTTGAGTTAAATTTAACCATTGTTATAAGGTTAAATATAGGGCACTGATTAATATGGATGCTGTTTTTGGACAGTGATACCCACCTGATGTTTATTTCCAAAAATCATTGCTTAATACTACATTCATTCTTCAAAACAAGATAGAATTAAGTGAGTTAATGAAGGCTTCAGGTTTTATGGGGTATTAGTTCACCCTGATAATGGCATATTTCTCTGGTATAATCTACAAAAATATTTTGGCCATAAATATTAAACTCTTCTTAGGATCACCTCTTGCCATTAACAGAAAAAGTGTGATGGAAAAAGGATGCATTGGAGTCAGAAGATGTCAGGTTTGATCTCTGGTTCTATTACTTACAACTAGGGTTAAATGGAACAAATTATTAAAGCTTTTTGTTTTCAGGTCATCATCTGAAAAGTGAGGGGTGATGACATATTTTGTCCTATCTTAAATGATGAAAATATAAGCTGTAGGGTGATAGATACTTTCGGTGTTATATATATTAGGACTCATTTATTATGGAGTTCCAAGACAAACGTGAAAAATGGGTATTAAGTTTACTTTTTGTAGGAATTGTTAAAGTATCTTCCATGTAAATATATCATGTAATTAGTATTTGAAAATATATTTGATGCATGAAATAGAGTTGGAAGGGAAGGGGGAAACCTTAGAGATTATATACCCATGTTCTAACACAATGGCAATGTGAGTTTATTCATTTTGAATTATATCGTATCTTGTGAAATGGCTTGGAGATCACATTCTAAAAATGATGTGTCCTCTCTTTTACTTACGTCATTACAACTTAGTTAACAGAAGTTAGTATTTTCACTAATGGGTTGGGATTTTTCAGTTGCATTAGGTTCATCCTTCTTAACACCAGCACTTGTTAATATAAGCCTGGCCTGGTTGCCAATATAATTGTGAAGAAAGTAAAATTTGTACTTGCCTATTTACCTACAACCATGACCCTCTTCAGCATATTCTTCTCCTTTTTGGCATACTCTACTCCCTACTCAATTTCTTATTTCCTAGCCAGCTCCGGTTGTCACTTGAATGTCAAGTCAATTGATATCTAATAATTATGGTGTTAGAAAATAACCAGTTTAAGGTATATCCCCTTCAATGTTGTTTGTGTGTGTGTGTGTGTGTGCTTTAAAGGATTCATGAAAGACAAAAATGGCCTAAATATATAAAATATAATAGTAAAATGACTGGTAGTAGATTATATTAAGTTGACAATTATATACTCTGCTCACGTTATTTTTCTTTTTAGACACAAAAGGTATAGAAACTTGACTTGGATCCATCCAGGGAAAAAAAGGATTATTCATGAAATAATTAAACAAAACATATAAAACCCTAATATTTATTTATTTTCTTGTGCTTTGCTTCTTTATCATAAATATAGATCACAGAAGAAACCGAATGAAGTTCAGGCACTAATTCATCGAGTTCTTAATTCTGGTTTTACTCTAAATAACAATGCAGGATGCAATAATGATGATCAAAAACTATTGAAAATATGAATGATCAGGTAGAATTCTAAAATGGATAAAAAGGGAGAGATCTTATGCATTGGAGAAAAAGGCATCCCATTAGAGGTAAATGGCTGGCCACCTGAGTGTAACTTAGTACATGTTGAGAGCTAATGTCAGCACAATCTGTATTTAGTTCTTTAAATTCAAAACTGGGAACTCAAAAAAATTTTAGTCCTGAGCAAAGTAGGCAACCTTGGACCCTGACATACATTGGTTCCCAGATACAAATACATGATACAAAGTTTCCACTGTATAGATGATAGTGGTAGGGACAGTTTCACAGACCCTCACAAGAGATTATTTCATTCCTGACTTTGAGACGTTTCAAAGAATGGAAAGGATACTTCACTATGAATGTCACTGTCTTAGTGAAGATTAGTTTATTAGAGAAAATGTGTGACTGTAAATGAAAATATTTAATAATATAAAGTCAACCTCTTCCCCAACCACCACCAAGGATCATGTGTCTCTAGCCTATTTGGGGAAAAAATAGTTTTGTCTCACACTTTTTTCTGAATTATTCACTTGATAGCTGCTTCTCCATCTGATATACTCTTCCTTCTTGCTCTTACCTTCAGTGAGGACCTCTGTTTGCTTTGCAGCACATCAGTGCCAGAGACTATTTACTCCTCGATGTGATTATATTATGAATATATTTGCCTATATGGGGAGGCGATGTGGAAATAAGCATTTATGTCTTTGTTACATCTGCACAGTAGAACAGTGAAGATTGTGTGTATGTGTGTATGTATTCCAGAAATCTATCAATAAGAAATGGACCTCATTACTATGCACATTCCTAATAACCACCTACACATAATCTACCTGTTAGATACCCAGAGGTCCAGAAAAAATTTTAAATTATCACTTTTTTTCTTTAGTACATATCAAATTCTTAGAGTGGATAGAGTAGGGAAGAGCATAATATTAATTTTGGTTAGCCCATCTTCAGCAGTAGTAGGATTTATTAACTAGTAGCCCATATCACTTATCCATGGTCAGAGTTTAAGGAGTCATTGTTCTCCCAATTACTCTCACCTCTTTATATGAGTGAGTTAGTGAATGGGTTAGGAAGTCACTGAGAACACAGGTACCTAAGTAACTATTTTAGCTATATTTTCTTCCACAGTCCATAATTTAATAGGCTAGAAGGTTCACTGTGATTATTTATTCATTAAACAAATCTCCCTCTATACATTTCGGTCCAAGAAGAAGCAATTAGTTTCCTTATAGTATTTGGGAACACTAACTCTGGTTCAGGAACAAATATAATTTAGGTAGGCTGTATGTACCATCTTGGTGTATTATGTTCCAATCAAAACAACTTCCTCTCAAGTATCCTACTTTGGGTGGTTAGGAAATGAATCTAATAACTAATCCAAAATGGAGGAAAATAAAATAAATTTCTTTCTAAATTTTTTGCACAAGGGAGACCATTTATTGCATAGGGGAGGCTATGCAAGCTGCTTACTGGAGTTTATGATCTCTCTCTCTCTCTCTCTCTCTCTCTCTCTCTCTCTCTCTCTCTCCTTATAATCACACACACACACACACACACACACACACACACACTAAATGGGAGAGTTACAGGCTAGGTAACTATGTCATGCTAACTCCTTTCAAAAATTAATAACCACAAAATATAATATGAACCTCCTGCACCCCCAACCATGCCAGTTAATGCAATTTAATTTGTTTAAAGAAGGATTTATAAAAGAAAAGTAAGGCAGCACCTCTAATGTGATATAATATTAATTTTATATGTCAACTTGACTGTGCTAAGTGATGCCTAGATAGCTGGTAAAACATTATTTTTGGGTGTGCCTGGGAGTGTGTTTTCAGAGGAGATGAGCATTTGAATTAGAAGTGAATAAAGATCTACCCTAACTAATGTGGGCAAGCATCATCCAATCTGTTGAGGGCCAGAATAACACAAAAAGGGCAAAGGTAGAGGGACTTCTCTCTCTCCTGTTCAGCTTGGATGTTCATCTTCTCCAGCTCTTGAACCTTAGAGATCCTGGTTCTTAGGCTTTCAGGCTTCTGGACTTATACCAACAACCTCTTGAGTCAAGGCCTTTAGAATCAGACCAATTTATACCTTGGGCTTTCTTTGTTTTCCGGCTTGCAGATAGGATATTGTGGCATGTCTCAGCTTCCATGCTCATAAATATCTTCTTACTTTTTCTTTTTTTCTCTGGAGAACCTTGACTAAAACAAATATATGTGTATATATACTTACCCTCAACAAGAAAATTTATTTTTAAATTTTCAGGCAATTTAATATATATGTAAGTTATTATATCATTGCAGGTAGCTCAGGAAATAGTGCTGTACTAGTTTTGTAATTTCTTGTAACTCAAATTATCCCAAAATACAAATTTTAAACAGGGAAAATAATTACTACTGCAAAATATGCACTATGTATATTTCATCAGAAAAATCTACAATGATTTATTACTTGTATAGAAAAATATGTTTAGAGAAGGAATCAACTGAATTCTCCAGTTAACCTAGAATGATTTCCTCCTATAGACTTCATGATACAGGGGTGGGCAAAGGTAAGTTTACAGTTGTTTGTATGGAAAATAATACAATAATTAATAAATTAGAATACAAGAATGAATTCTGTGTTTTGCATACTCACAATTGTAAACCTCCTTTTGCCACCTCCGTGTGATTAGATTGTTTACTTTGTGTAAGGTTTCAACAAAACAAATTAATTCACAATATCTTTAATTTATCTTTCTTAAATTTATTATATTGTGCTATATTTTATTATCCTTAGCTCTTGCACTAGACTCTGAGTTTTACGAAGATAAAGATGGCATCCTATTCATTTTTGTTTTTTTAATATATGGCAGGATACCCAGTGAATAGTAACAGCTCAACAAATAACTCTATGACTGAATAAATTTTATATTTGCTTTACAGTGAATACTCACTGGGTTTTGACTATTTAGCATACATTCACTCTTTCTAAGAGCACTCCAATTTTATATTGATCAATTATCTTTTCCTTATTTGAGACCACTTTGTGGGAAAGTACTCAGCAACCACTCATAACCAAAAGATGAGCACATGCTATGCAGTTTTGCTCCCTCCCTGAAATTTGAATCTTCAGATGAAGGGCAATGACATTGAAAGTAGTGACATTCATCAATTCCCACAGTAGTATCCTGATATGAATGAAAGAGGCTACTAGTTGCCTCTTAAATCTTAAGATTTCCATCTCCTTTAGCAGTACTACCACCAACTTGAGCTTCACATGACCACCAAAAATAAGAACTACAATTCTCAATTTCCCTTACATGTGTGTCTATGTGATCAAGTTTGGGTAAGAACATGTGATGAGAGGTGATGAATGAAATTTCTGAGATGTGTTCATGAAGGCAGTAAATACTCCCATTCTTTGTTATTTCTTTTCTTCTACTAGTGAGAATGTAGTCAAAATGGTGAGATTTCTGTACCATACATATAGAAACCTCCTGATATTGGCAGATTAATAACATAGGATGATTCTGAATTCACGGATGACCTCACACCAAATTCATAAAAGAATTGTAGTTGATTTTATAAAATATTAGAAACTGATATATTTTATAGACAACAAGGTTCTAAACACATAGAACATTAGAACAACATAATAAGCTTTATCAAGCACTCAAGTAAGAGAAAATAAAGTATCTGTAGGTACACAAGGAAGATTTACAAATGTCATTGCATACCAAATCACAAAGTCCTTAATGTAATTCAAATAATAGGTATCACGCACACTATAGTTTTGACCATGGAATAAATCAAACAAAAATAATATTTAAATATTTTTTTAAATTTCCAAATGCATTACTAAATACCTCATAGTTAAAAGAAATTACAGTGGAAATGATGGACTATCTATAGTTGAATGTCAGTAACAATATTATGTGGAGAATCTTTTTAAAGAAAGCTTTAAAATATAAAAATATGCAGAAAATATTATAACACCCAGCTGGTGTAGCTCAGTGGATTGAGCATCGACCTGCGAACCAAAGGGTTCACATACCTGGGTTGCAGGCCAGGTCATCAGTAGGGAGTGTGAGAGAGGCAACCATACATTGATATTTCTCACCCTCTCTTTCTCCCTCCCTTCCCCTTTATCTAAAAATAAAATTAATAAAATCTTTTTAAAAAGAAAAACATTTATAACAAACTGACTCATTAAAATGTTAACATTTTATAATTTGGTTTCTTTCGCTTTTATTTGGAGATAAGGTCATAGAGGTAAAATTGAAGTTTTCCTTTTCCTATTCATCATCCCTTACTCATCCCTCCCATTTTGCAAGCATCTTCTGTCACGAATGTAGCATATATCTGACAATATTAGGCAGGATTCTCCAGAGAGACAGAGCCAATGAGGTTATCTCTACCTCTTCATATCTGTCCTGTTATAGAGATATTGATTGATTGACTGATTGACCAAACATGTCAAAAGTGATTTGTGAAGTTTTGTACTGGAGAATTCTCACTGCACAATGCTTCATGGCTGTCGGGTGGGCCAGTTATAGTTGATAGCAATCAAATCATGTCATTAATAGGGAACAATCAATGTTATACCATGTGGGAGATAGTTGACATACTAAAAATATCCAAATCAATAAAATTATTGGTGAACATTAAAAATGTGTCTTTTATATTATGAAAAAAAGACATACTGACATATTGACCAACCCAATGTGTCCATAACCCTACTTCTACAAAAATGTATTGTATAATTTTACACCTGAAACCTATATAATTTTATTAACCAATGCTACCCCATAAATGAAATAAAATAAATTTAAAATTTAAAAACCTTAAAGTACAAGGAAATGTTCACAGCAGCATTAATCATATGAGGCAAAATGTGAAACATGCAATTATCATCAACTGGTGAAGGGATAAACAAAATGTGGTGTGGTAATGTTGTGGGGGGTGGGTACCACTGTAATTGAACAACAATAAAAACATCTTTAAAAAAGAAAGAAATGTTATTCAGTCAGAAAATAAATAATGTACTGTTGAATGTTACAGCTTGTAAAAAATCTTAAAAACATTTTGTTAACTGAAACAATGGTTATGTATGAATTATTTAATTGATGTGAAGATTCCAGAATTGTCACGCCCATAGACATAAAAAGTAGTTTAGTGTTTGCCTGGACTGGTTAAAGGATAAAATGGTGAATGAATGCTAGTGAATATGGTGTTTCTTTTGGTGTTATTAAAATACTGTCATTGGATAGTAATAATGGTTGTGAAACTTGGTTAATATACTAAAAATCACTTTAAAAGAGTAAATTTTAATTTTTGAGGTAATTCCATACTCCTTTCCTCAGTGGCTGTACCAATCTGCATTCC
The DNA here is from genome assembly GCA_004026545.1 of Mormoops blainvillei. Taxonomy (NCBI): domain Eukaryota; kingdom Metazoa; phylum Chordata; class Mammalia; order Chiroptera; family Mormoopidae; genus Mormoops; species Mormoops blainvillei. The sequence goes on from PVJD01007418.1 coordinate 45,593, forward strand.
CACCAACAGTACAAAAGGGTTTCCCTTTCTCCACATCCTCACCATCAGTTGTTTATTGATTTATTGATGATAGCCATTCTGACTGGCATAAGGTGATATCTCATTGAGGTTTTAATTTACATTTCTTTGATGGTTAGTAATATTGAGTAACTTTTCATATGTCTATGGGTCATCTGTATGTCCTCTTTGGAGAAGTGTCTATTCAAGTCCTTTGCCCATTTTTCAGTTGAGATATCTTCATGGAGTTGAGTTGTGTTAGCTCTTTGTATACTGTGGAGATTAAACCCTTGTCAGATACATCACCGGTGAAAATGTTCTCCCAAACAGCAGGTTCCCTATTTACCTTGCTATTGGTTTCTTTCACTGTACAAAAGCTTTTTAATTTGATATAGTCCCATTTCTTTATTTTCTGCTTTATTTCCAGTTCTTTAGAAATGTATCAGCAAAAACATTGCTACATGAGATATCTGAGATTTTGCTATCTATTTCTTCTTCTAAGATTTTATGGTTTCACAACTTAAAGTTAAGTCTTTTAGCCATTTTAGCTTTATTTTTGTGTATGGTGTAAGTTGGTAGTATATTTTCATTTTTTTCTCATGTAGCTGTCCGTTTTCCCCAACACCATTTACTGAAGATACTGTCTTTGCTCAATTGCATGCTCTTGCCACTTTTGTCAAATATAAATTGATCATACAGGCATAGGTTTATTCCTGGGCTCTCTGTTCTGTTCTATTGATCTATATGCATGCTCTTATGCCAGTACCAAGCTGCTTTTACTACAGTGGACTTATATTATAGTTTGATATCAGGAGTTTTAACACCTGAAAGACAAATAACACATTATTTCACTTATATGTGGAATCCGATGAACACAGTAAATGAACAAAATAGCAGCAGAAGCTTAGATACATGAAACAGACTGATAGCTGCTAGAAAGGAGGGGGGGTGAGATGAAAGATGGTGAAGGGATTAACCAAAGAACATTCATGCACTAACTATGGAGATAGACAACAATGTGGGGATTGACTTAGGGAGGGGAAAGTGTGAGGTGTGTTAGTGTTGAAGAAAGAGACAGCAGGGAAAATTACATTAGAATAAACAATGAAATAAATAAAAAATAAAGTAAATATAAATGGGTAAATGTTATGTTATGTGAATTCTAAAATGTTATACATTTATAAAATTATTAATATGCTTTTATATAACATTTATAGTATTTTAAAAATTATTGTTGTTCAAGTACAGTTTTTTCCATTCCCCACCACCCTCAACCCCACCCTCCACTGACTTTGTCCATGAGTCCACCATATATGTTCCCTGACCACCCTTCCCTTGTTTTCTCCCATCTTCCCCTTCCCCCCTCCTCTGTTCACTGTCAGTTTGTTCTTCACTTCAATGTCTCTATTTCTAGTACTTTTAACCATATTTCTTCCTAATAAACTCTCTTATTTATGTCTCTCATCCATTGGCTCTTGTTTTGGTGTATTGTGTGAGGTAGTGCTCTAATTTTAATTTTCTTTCATATGGAATGCCAATTTTCCCAGTCTTATTTATAGAACAACCGATTATATTATAATATTTACTAATTTTACTTTTTTACATATTAACCATGCAGAATTTGTGTTGTCCACTGTATTTAATGGACGCTTTGATACTATACTTTATTTAGCATACCTTGACATCTGTTAGAGATACATACCTTACTTTTTCCTGTATTATTCTTCCAAATAGTTTTTAGAGTTGGTTAAGCTTTAAAAATTAACATCATTAGAATTTTTAATGGAATCGTATTTGCATTACATATGAATTTGGGGGAGAAATGACATCTTATGATAATGTTTTGTCATTCATGAACATGGTACCTATTTAACTACTAGAAGAATTATGGGTGCAGATTAGAAAGCATACTTCATATGTTCTCATCATGTAAAGCTAATATGACAAAAATATAAGATATAGGAAAGAAATCTGGGAATAACTGTGAAATATGCTGATTAACTTTCCTTTCATATTAGAGAGTAATTCCATTGGTAAAATTGAAATACCTACATTAAAATCACTCTTCTATTTTATTGGTTTTCTTATAGTTTATCTTTTAATGGTTGATGATTTCTGCACTGAGGAAACAGTTTAATTCAACATTCTTTCAATTTAATTTACTATTTCAATTTTTAATTAAATGAGTTCTTCATATATTTGTTTTAAAACATCATGTATGGTCAGAGTTCATTCTCATTAATCTCTATAAATCTATCTAACATTTCATTCTGATTTGTGTAGAGGCATGTATTGAATAATGTTCACCACACATTAACATTTTTCTAAATGTTAGGATCTGTCAGTTTGTTATTTATTTCAATGTCTCCGGTT
>PVJD01007418.1:48062-85012 GCA_004026545.1 Mormoops blainvillei
ACCCATGGACAAAACCAAAGGGTGGCAGGATTGAGGGTGGGAGGTGGGGGTGGGGAGGTGGGGGAAAGTGGCTGGGGGAAATGGAGACAACTGTACTTTAACAACAAAAAATAAAACAAAACAAATGAAAAATCTAAATGATAGGATCTATGTTTATTTGTTTACATTTGTTGGTTTGATATTTCTTGATATTTTTACGAGCATTGTTTTAATAAAATATGGCAGATGTGGTACCACTAAAAGTGTTAAGTAATGAATAATGTGTTTATATATTTAAAGAAAAATATTATCAACATATGTGACTGAAGAAAATCTGGAGATTGGTGAGAAAGAGATGCTAACACCAGTAGAAAAATCAGAATAAAAAGTAAAAGGTACATAATTCACATGAGTAATTCTCAGTGGCTTTGTTGTATGGATAAATGTCAATTTAACATAATGAGATATTGTTTTTTAATCATTCAGATGGTTAAAATTTTAAAAGACCAATAATATCTGGTATAAATGTGCATTGGAAAAATGCATGTTATACGTTATGTGTTATTTTTGAACTGGTAAAAATAGTTTGTAAAGTAATCTGACAACATTAAAAAAGTAAAGTATACAAAAAGCATTGAAAATCATACAAAATTTACATGTTAAATTAAAAAACGTGGGGATTTATTGGAAAGGTATTGGTAATGCACAGGTTTATAAGAAGGCACAGGATTACAAGACATGAAAATAAGAACCAAGACAGTTTCTGTATGACTTGAAAGCAAAAATTTTAACATAGTCTATAGCATTGACAGTCAGATTAAGGTACCAATGCTGGGAATGTTAAAAAACAACAACTATTTCTTTGGTGCTTGTATCAATTGTTAAGGATTCACAGTCACAGAAGAGTGTGTCCCCTTTTCTGAATTTAATAAGCACATGTGTATAAGGATGGTGAAAGGAAGAAGAAAATAATTAAGATTCATCAAACAGTTACTAAATAGCAGGAACTGTTTAAACTCTTTAACCCAGTATCTCATTTGATCTTCTAAACAATCTTAAGAGAATTTATCTCTATTTTGTAAATAAGGTTAAATAATGTTTCTATGATCACAAAGCTAATAAGTAGAGGAACTGAGATTTGATCATACTCTGATATCTGAGTCTTTGATGTTCTTTGAGTATTCGTAGTAAATGTGTAGTAGTAGGTATTACTTGGTGGAGATTACTTGGTATAAAATAATTGCACAAAAACCACGAAATTGAGGAAATAAAAGTATGTTTCACTTCACTCCCAAGTGTTCTGATTATGAGAAAATAGTGAAAATAAATTTCAAATAATAACTGTTCAAAACAGACCCAGCAGTTTCTATTTTGAGAATCTCTATGAAGTAGATGAAATTCGAAGATTGTTATCAATGACCTTCACCCTGTATGGTCGCCTGTTGATTGTTGAGTCTATGGATGTGATGAGACATCACTTGCCTTATTGCTTTAAATATATGGTAAAATATTACAGATATGATTAAATTTACTATGATTAAATTTGAGTTGATTTTGAGTTAATCAAATGGGAGTATTCTGGAGGGCCTGAATCGATCACATTACCTATTTATTTATTTATTTATTTATTTATGGGATCTTCTAATTAAGTCTTTATTTTTATTTTTTTAAACTTTTAATTGTATTTTTTCCATTACCATTTTTCTTCCTTATATGCTCCTCCTCCTGCAATTACTATGTTGTTGTCTATGACTATGAGTCCTTTTCCTTTTTGCTCCATCTCTCCACCACCTATTCCTACCCCACCCGGACCTATGAGCCTGCTCTCTATAGCTCTGTCTATATTTTGCATATTAGTTCAGTTTGTTCATTAGATGCCACATATGAGTGTAATCATATGGTATTGTCTTTCTCTGACTGGCTTATTTCGCTTAGCATAATGCTCTCCACGTCCATCCCTTTAAATCTGAGTCAGAGACAGAATACATCAGAGATTCAAAGCATGAGGAGAAATTGATATTTTCACTTTTAAAATGGTTAAAACCAAGTGGCAAGTAACATAAATAGCATCTAGGAAAAGCGATAAACTCCCTGGTGCAACAAGTAAACTGGAATCCCGATCCTATGGCATCAAGAAAATAGATTCCCAACAACATAAATGAGTTTGGAGTCCATGAGTCCATAGTCATGCCTGTAGAGAAGAACACAGCCAGTAACATGTCAATTTCAGTTTTTTAAAGATCTTGTGCAGAGAATCAAGCAACACCATGCTGGACTTCTTACTTGCAGAGATGTGGACTAATAAATGGTCTTTGTTTTAGTCTTTTATAGTGGTGATATTTTGTTATGTAACAATTGAAATCTAATACACTTTATTACATAAGCAAAAGTACCAGTACTATGGACATATGTTCAATATTTATTGTACTAGGAAAACCTAAAACTAATCTTTGTGCCTCAATAAGGAAATCACTGGAAATGCTTTGCTATAGCATATGCTTTATAAAATTTGCAAGTATTAAAAATAACTAAGATTTTACTGGATGGGACTAAAGTAGGTTGACAGATGTATGAGAAAATAATACAATAACTAATCAATGATAATACAAGAATAAACTCTGTGATTCATGTACTCACAACTACAAACCTACTTTTGCCCTGCCCTGTATATTTTGACATGTAAATATATCTGCTGTGTGGAGTGAGAAAACTTAGTTTCAAAACTATGTACATAATGTGTATGATCTTACTTTACACTTAAGAACTATATGTTCTATAAATATAGACATTTAAAAACATAGAATACACATTAAATGCATTAAATGTTTACTTAAGTTGCCTCAGAAGGGTAGGGCCAGATTATTATTATCATGAGGGAATAGGAGATTTTTACATGTTTTATACATCTCTGAATTTCTTGATGAAAAAATAACCTACACCTAAAGTCAAGAGGATAGAAACTATAAATAGAAGAATTAATTAAACAGAATTAATGAAAAAGAAAATTAATACAAGCTGGTGTTAAAATTAACACATTTCTGATTCATTAAGTAAAAAACTAAAACCTATGTAAAACCATCTCTCTATATACATTTTATAGTAACAACTTGAAGTTTATTTCTCCTGAATTTTTTTGCATACACACCTACATGCATACCCATGTGTACACATGTAGACATTCATACACACATGAAGCTATTTGGGGAAGCATTTTGAAATGTTCAATTATTTGAATCATTTAATGCAGAATTTTAGTATTCTTACATTGTGGTAAGATCATGTATCCTTTATAAGTTTCTACTCTTTGTAATTTGAAATTTTTCTAGTTTTTGTGTTTGTTTAATCTAAGATTATCACCCATTCATTACAAAAATATGCTCTTGTTTTCCTGTTTACTGTATTTTCCCTTAAATACTACTATGTTGAAGAGAGATTGCAACCCTAGAGTAATTTATTTGCATTTTCTTCACATAGCTTGGTCCATTTTTTAAATCTTTGTTCTCTAAGACATTTTTTAGCTTCACATCTTATAATGATCTAGAATTGAAATTTTTGTTTTATTAAATTTAGAGATCTATTTAAAAATTATTTATTCATTTTTAGAGACAGGAGAAGGTAGAAAGAGAGGGAGAGAATCATCGTTTGGTTGCCTCTTATGCACCCCCAACTGGGGACTTGACCCACAATCCAAACATGTGCTCTGACAGGGAATTGAACCGGTGACCTTTTGTTTCGCAGGCCAGAACTCAGTCCACTGAGCCACACCAGCCAAGGCTACAGATTTACTTTTTACTGGATCAGTTCAACCCATTTATATTTTTTCACAATATCTGTATTAGAGTTTTACATTTCTGATTTTGTTTCATGTATTTTTATTTTATCGTTCCCTGAAATTATATTGTTTTGTATTATTTGATATATGAACTTTTATTTATTGTTTTTTAAATATCTAATTTTTGATATGGCAGTATATTTTTTGAAATACAAACACATATTTTCTAATTTTCTATATTTAAAGGCTGTTTAATGTGTGGATATGAAAACAAATAATACTAACACATAAACAACTTTATACATTTCTCCCCTAAAAATCCTTATATTTTGGTATTATAAGTCAGAAATTTATGATGTATAATTATGATTTAATTATTAATTTTGATTTTTATATGTTCAACAAAGAATTATTATTGGCATTTGCTTTTTTAACACAGCCTTCAATGTAATTTAAGACACAATTATATGTTAGTTAGATTTCAAAGCTCACTGCTGTGTTTTCCCCTTTCTTTAAATCATTAAAAAAATTTTTTATTGCTAGTCAAGTACAGTTTTGTCCATTCCCCTCCACCACTAACCCCTCCCTCCACCCTGGACCCCACTCCCCTTGACTTTGTCCATGAGTACCCCATATATGTTCCTTCACCATCTTCCCCCTGTTTTCTGCCCCCCACCATTCTACCCCTCTTCCCTCTCCTCTGTTCATTGCCAGCTTGTTCTTCACTTCAAAGTCTCTAGTTACATTTAACTTGCTTGTTTGTTTTGATGATTAATCTCCGCTTATAGGTGAGATTATATGGTACTTGTATTTCACTGCCTGGTTTATTTCACTTAGCATGATCTCCAATTGCAACCATGCTGTCACAAAAGGTAGGAGCTCCTTTCTTTCTGCTGCATAGTATTCCATTGTGTAAATCTACCACAGTTTTTTGATCAGCTCATTTACTGATGGACACTGAGGTTACTTCTGACACTTGGTTATTATAAATTATGCTACTATGAATATTGGGGTACATAAATTCTTTGAATTGGTGTTTCTGGATTTTTAGATCTTTATTTTAATTTATATGCAAGGCAATTATCATAAGCCTTGGAATAACTTTGTGTTTTCCAGATCGCCATGCTTTCTTCAAACAGCTTTATTGAAATATAATTCACTTGCCATGCAATACACTCTTTTGTGATACTATTTCTATGCCCTTGGCTTTCTGAAAATATTCTCATGCAATTTTTAATTAAAATTTTATTTTTAAGTCACTTTAAATTCACATTTTGTAAGAAATAATATGGAGAGGTTCTATGTACCTTTTACCCAGTTTCACTTAATGGTAATATTTTACAAAATTATAGTACAATGGCATAACCAGGATATTGACATTGAAATATCAACCAGTCTTATTCATATTCCCCTACTTTTACTTGTACTCTTTGTATGCCTATGTGTATAGAAGGGAATGTTTAGTGAAACCTAATTTTATAACGTGTAAATAGGTGTATTTGCACAAAGGTCAAGTTCTAAAAGAGTTCTATCACACAAGGATCCCTTATGTTGCCTTTCTATAATCAAATGTAACTTTTTCCTACAATCCTGTATCTCTTTTCTAATCTCTGGTAATCACTAATCTTTTCTTCAATTCTAAAACATTGTCTTCTCAAAAATGTTAGACAAATGGAATCACACAGTATATAATCTTATTGGATTGGATTTTTTTCATTCATAATATCACTGGAGATTCATCCAACTTGTTGTATGTATCAATAGCTCATTATCCTTTTTTGCTGAATAGCATTCCATGATAGATATATACTCCACATTTGTTTAAAACATTCACCTGTTGAAGTACTTCTGAGTTTGCTTCCAGTTTTTACTCTTATGGATAAAGCTGCTCTAGCATTTTTGCACAAATGTTTGTGTGAACAATATTTTCATTTAACTTGGAAAAATGTCCAAGTTGCAGTTTATGGGTCATTTAGTAATTGCATGTTTAGCATTATTAAAAAAATACTGGAATGTGTTCTAGAGGTGTTATATCATTTTACTTTGCTGTCAAGAATGTGTGTTCCAGTTTCTATGCATCCTGGACAGCATTTGATGCTGTCATTATTTTTTATTTTACCCATTCTGATCGGTATGTATTGATATCACACCATGGTATTAACTTCCATTTTCCTATTGGGATATATGATCATTACTTTTATGTGTCAACTTGGCTGGGCTATGGTACCTAGAACTTTAGTCAAACATTATTCTGGATATCTCTGGAGGGTTTATTTTTCTCTTTTTCATAAGATTAACATTTAAATCAGTGTAAATTGAGTAAAGCATATTTCACTTGATGAAGTGGGTGATCATTATCCAAGGAGTTGAAGAGCTTAATAGAACAAACACTGACTTCTCCAGAACAAGGAAAAAATATTCCAACAGATAGATTTCAAACTTGAATGGAAAGACTGACTTTTCTGCATCTCTACATCTTGGCCCACTCCTCCAATTTTGGACTTGGCAGTCTTTATAATTGCATAAGCCAATTCCTTAAAATAAACATCTCTATATGTATACACATCATATTGGTTCAGTCTCTCTGGAGAAGTTTAACTAATATATAATGGTGTTTAACAAGTTTTGATGTGCTTGTCACTTGTATGTCCTATTTGGTGAAATATATGTGTCTCTTGCCAGAATTATAACTGGATTTTTTTTTTTTTACTGTCGAGTTTTGAGAGTTTAAAATATATTCTACATACTAGTATTTGACTGGATATGTAGTGTAAATATATTTTACCCAAGTTTATAGCTTGTATTTTTGCAGTATTACAGAGCAAAGTTTCTAATTTTGATGAAGTCCACTTTACTAATTTTGCCTTCTATGGATCATAGTTTTGATTTCATGTCTAAAAAACTAAAACTCTCTCCTTAGCCCTATAGTCAAAGATTTTTCCAAATTTTGTTTCTAAAAGTTTTCAGTTTTATATTTTATATTTATCATTGTTATTCATTTGAGTAAATTTTTGTATTAGGTATGGAATAAAAGAAAAGTTCATTTTATGCCTATGGATTCAAATCATCCTAACACTGTTGAAAAACCTTTCCTCCATTGAATTGCTTTTACAACTTTGTCAAAAATTAATTGAGCATATTTATGTCAGCGGTTTCTAGACTCTCTATTCTGGTTCTTTAATCTATGTGTCTATCACTACACAAATGCTACACTGTCTTGATTACAGTATCTATACAGTATGTCTTAATATCAAATAGAATATTTCTCTCACTTTATTCTGTGCTCATACCAAATTTACATTGTATGCTTTCTGCATAAATAGTAAACAAGTTGGTTTCTATCAGAAGAAAGAAAGAAAGAAAGAAAGAAAGAAAGAAAGAAAGAAAGAAAGAAAGAAAGAAAGAAGATAAAGAAAGAAAGAAGACAAAGAAAGAAAAAAAATAAAGAAAGAAAGAAGAGAAAAGAACAGAAAACCTTGCTAGGGTTGTGAAAGAAGTTGCATTAAACCTGTATAGATCAGTTTGGGAACAATTGCCATCTTTACTATTTCTACTACATCGAGTCATCCAAACGGCAATCATGGTATGTCTCACAATGTGTTTAATCATTTTTATTTACTTCATCACCATTTATCATTTTCAGTACAAATATCTTATACATGTTCTGTTAATTTTATACATGGACATTTCATTTGTCTTTGAAGTCATTATAAATAGTATTGCATGTTTTGATATTAGTTTCCACTATTTCACTGATATACAGAAATGCAAATTACACTTGCCTGTGTGTGTGCATTGATTCCTCAAACATGCCAAAATCACTTACTAACTCTAGGAGGTTAGCCCTGGCTTGCGCACCTCAGTGTATTGAGTGCTGGCCTGCAAATCAAAGGGTTGTTGGTTCAATTTCCAGTCAGGGCACATGCCTGGGTTGCGGGCCAGGTCCCCAGTTAGAAGGTGCATGAGATGCAACCCCACATTGATGTTTCTCTCCATCTCTTTCTCCCTCCCTTACCCTTCCTCTAAAAATAAATAAGTAAAATCTTTTTTTTTAAAGTAGGTTAGGAATAGAAGAAATAGGAAATTTCCAAAATAGAATGAAGTGAGGGAAAGAGTAAAAAATAAGAAAAGGAGAGAATAAGGAACAAATGGAACAAGAAAAGGCAAGAGTAAAATAAGAGACATAAAATAAAAAATAGAGAAAAAATAAAAAGTTGAAAAAGAAAAACGTATTAAAAAGGCTATACAAAAGAAAAAATAATGAAAAAAATGAAAAAGAAAAAAGTGGAATCTCAGCAGAGTTTAGTGCTTGCCTCCTGGATTCTTCCTTTGGATATGGATCTGATGTTGTCTGAAGCTGGTGTAATCAAATGTCAGATGCTACATCTAGATGCTAGATCTACATCTAGCCTTCGACAGTCTGTTCAAGCCTAAAAGCAATCCACAGCTTTGTTGCTCTCTCCTCTGGTCAGGCTGCACCCAGGATTTGCCTCTCTGCACTGCAAAGCTGACTTCTATTAGCACAGGGCCCAGGTGTGGCTCAGCAAATGACCAAAAGCAACACAGGATCTACCTCCACCTGCCTCTGCCTGTTAGCCTGCTGTCAGTCTTAGACTAGCTGGTTACCTGAATGTTTCTGAGAGGGCTTCTGGTGGAATTGGAAGAATAGAACCCCTGGATATCCTGTGGGAGGTACCATTTGGACTTCTCAGAAGATGATGGGTGTGCTCCCCCATCCCTGTACCACATGTCTGAGTCTGTCCCAGATTGTTTCCCTGAATTTGGTGGGGCAAAGCCCTGAGTAAGAATGTTGGTGAGCCTTCCAGAGCCTAGATTTTGGGTCTGCTGGAAATTAAGAGGGTGTTTCGATTGCTCTCCCATAAGGGGAGAGTGCCAGTCTGGTTCTTGGAAAAATGTATGAAATGGCTGCACCCTACAGACTGTCTCTGGCACCCTCTGAGTGTGTCTACATTGTTGTCCCCTCAGCTGGGGTTAAGATGCAGGGTGAGGGAAAGTAAGAAAAAAAATGATGAAGGGTGGCATGAACAGGTTTCCAGAGTGTGGGGCAAGTAGTTTCCCACAGGGTGGGGTCATCGTTTTTGCCCTTGGAGGGGTAGGCTCTCCTCAATAAAAATGGCTGCTGCAGTATCGAGGTATGTCTTGGCACAGGGAACTCAGCAGCTATTTCCCCACATCTCTCCACAAGGCCTCCCTCTCCCCACTCTCCTCAGGTGACTCCAGTCTGTGCCACACTCCCTTTATCTGAGCCTAAAGTGAGAGGCTCCTAATGAGAAACCTGTTCTTTAGACCCTTAGAGAAAAAAAAAAGTGGCTTTGTTTCCAGAAGGCTCCATAACTCCCCAACCTTTCACTACTGGATGCTACATGGGCAGCTGATCCCAGCACTGGCACTTTGCTCTTGGGTGCCCACCTAGCTCTGGGTCCAGGCTTCACTGCTCTCAGAGGATAACTCCCACAGCCTTGTGGGAAGCTCAGCCTGCCACCAGTGGTTGTGGTGCTAACCACTTTTGCGACGTTGTCCTTCCTACCAGTCTCGATGTGGTTTTTGCTTACCCTTGGTTAAGAGCCCCCTCTTCATGTTGTCTTCAATTGTTTATTTTGAGTGGTTGTTCCCCTCTTTACTTATTTCCTGTTTGTTTCTGGGAGGTGGTGAGAGACAGATTCTCCTACTCTATTGTCATTTTTCCCCCTTCATATTTTCTTGTTATTATTTTAATGTCTCTATGAACACTGAACACACTGTATAATTACAATTATTTTAAATTTGTTGTTATTTTATGATCCATAAAATGGACTACATTTGTGAATGTCCTCTGGAGAATTGAAGTATATATATATTCTGGTGTCGTTCTATATATAGTGTTCTATATATGTCAAATAGATCATGTAGGTTAATTGTATTCTTCAGCTTTTTTTGTTCTTATTCATGTTCTGTCTAGTTGTTATATCAGTTTTAGAAAGTGAGATGTGGTTTTCACAATTATAATACTGGATATATATATTTTTAATTTCAGCTCTATCAGTTTTTGCTTCGTGTACTTTTTTGTTCTGTGCATTTTTGTTTTTTGATGGGCACAAAATTAAGATTGTTACATACCCATGGTGGATTGATCTGCTTTATGTGATATTTCCCTTTGTGTTTGTTTATGTTCTTTGCTCTAATGCTTACTTTGCTTGATATTAATATATGCATTACTTTTTTATTAATGTTTGCACCACAGTATCTTTTTAAAAATTATTTTGCTTTAAATATATTTTGTTGTATTTGAAGCAAATTTCTTGTAAAGGATTATATTTTGATTTGTTTTTGTTTATCCACTCTACTGATTTCTTTTAATTGGTACATGTAAATAATTTACATATAATGTGACTACTGATTTGCTAGGGATCAATGCAATGAACTTATGGCTTGATTTTTGTTTTTCTTATTTCTTGTATCTCCAATTTTCTTTCTTGCCTTCCTGTGGGTTGCATGAAACATTCGTAAGATTTTATGTTGATATATTTATAGCCTTTTGGAGCATATCGCTTTATATGGTTTTTTAATGGTTGCTCTAATTATTATAGTATACACATGTAACTAATCATGATTTACCCTAATAAATGTTTTACCACTTTGAGTTAAAAATGTAAGCTTTGCTTCTATTTAAGCGCTTTATTCCTCTCCGATTTTTATTTACTTATTTTTTTAATTGTTGTTCATGTACAGCTGTCTCCCCACCACTCTCCCCGGTTGACCCACCCCCATCTTCCACCTTCAATTCTACCCCTCTTTGGTTTGTCCATGGATCCTTCATACATTTTCCTTGATGACAATTCCCCTTCATCCCCCATTTTTCCCCTACCACTACCCCTCTGGTTACTGTCAGTTTGTTCTTTATTTAATCATCTCTGGTTATATTTTTGCTTGCTTGTTTGTTTTGTTGATTAGGTTTCACTTACAGGCTGGATCATATGGAATTTGTCTTTTACCACCTCTGATTTCACTTAGTATAATACTCTCCAGTTCCATCCATGCTATTGCACATGGTAGGAGTTTCTTCTTTCTCTCTGCTGTGTAGTATTCCATTGTATAAATATACGATAGTTTTGTGATCTACTCATTTACTGATGGGCACTTAGGGTGTTCCCAGCAGTTGGCTATTGTAAATTGTGTTGCTATGAACATTGGGGTGCACAGGTTCTTTTGAATTGGAGTTTCTGGATTCTCAGGGTATAATCCAACCAGTGGAATTGCTGGGTTAAAAGGCAGCTCCATTTTTAGTTTTTTGAGGAAATTCCATAATGTTTTCCACAGTGGCTGCACTAGTCTGCATTCCCACTAACAATGTACTAGGGTTCCCTTCATCCATAACCTCGCCAGCACTTGATGTTTGTTGATTTGTTTATTATGACCATTCTGACTGGTGTGAAATGGTATCTCATTGTCATTTTAATTTGCATCTCTCTGATGAATAGTGATGCTGAGCATCCTTTCCTGTGTTTCTGGATCCTCTGTATGTCCTCCTTGAAGAAGTGTCTATTCAGGTCCTCTGAACATTTTTTAATTGCTTTGTTTGTCTACTTGGTGTGGAGTCATGTACTTCTTTATACATTTTGGAGATCACATCATTGAAGTATCATTGGCAAATATGTTTTCCCATACAGTTAGTTTCCTTTTCATTTTGCTGATGTTTTATTTAACTGTGCATAAGCGTTTCAATTTGATGTATCCCATTTATTTATTCCTTCCTTTATACCCTTTTTTCTAGGTGATATATTGGTGAAAATACTACTACATAGAATATCTGAGATTTTCCTGCCTAGGTTCTCCTCCACGACTTTTATTGTGTCACAACTTATATTTAACTTTTTATTCATCTTGAGTTTATTTTTCTGTATGGTATAAATTGGTGGTTGATTTTCCTTTTTTTTTTTTTTCATGTAGCTGCGCAAATCTCCGAACACCATTTGTTGAAGAGACTATTTTTACTCCATTTTATGCTTCTGCCCTCTTTGTCAAATATCAATTAGCTATAGAGACATGGTTTAATTCCTGGTGTCTCTAGTCTTTTCCATTGATCTATGTGTCTGTTCTTATGCCAATACCAGACTGTGTTAATTATAATGACTTTGTAATATGATTTGATATCAGGTAATGTGATCCCTCCTATGTTGTTCTTTCTCAAAATTGCTGCAGCTATTTGGGGTTGTTTATGGTTCCATATGAATTTATTAAATATTTGTTCCATATCTGTGAAATATGTCATTGGTATTTTAATAAAGATTGCATTGAATCTATAAATTGTTTTGGGTAGTATGGACATTTTGATGATGTTAATTATTCCAATCCGTGAACATGGTAGATGCTTCCATTTATTTGTGTCTTCCTTAATAACTTTCTTCAGTATTGTGTAGTTTTCTGAGTACAGGTGGTTTACCTTCTTGGTTAGGTTTATTCCTAGGTACTTTATTTTTTCTCATTGCTATAACATTTTTTTTTCCTGATTTGTGTTTCTTATATTTTGTTGTTGGTGTACAAAAATGCCTTCAATTTCTGAATATTGACTTTGTACCCTTCTGTTTTGCCAAATTCACTAATTAGATTGAGTAGTTTTTTGGTGGAGTCTGTAAGGTTTTCTATGTACACTATCATGTCATCTGCAAACAATGACAGTTTTACTTCCTCCTTTCCAATTTGGATGCCTTGTAGTTCTTTATCTTGTCTGATGGCTGTGGCCAGGACTTCCAATTCTATGTTGACTAGGAGTGGTGAAAGAGGACTCCCTTGTCTTGTTCCTGATCTTAGTGAGAAAGATTTTAGTTTTTGCCCTTTATGTTTGATATCTCGTACATTGGTTTTATTATCTTGAAGTATTCTCCTTCTACTCCCACTTAACTGATTGTTTTTATCATAAATGGGTGCTGTACCTTATCAAATGCTTTCTCAACACCTATTGATATAATCACGTGATTTTTGTCTTTCCTTTTGTTTATGTGATGTATTACATTTATTGACTTGGATATATTGTAAAATACTTGCATCCCTGGGATGAATCCTACTTGATCATGTTGTATGATCATTTTAATGTATTGCTGGATGCAGTTTACCAATATTTGATGAGGATTTTATTGTCTCTGTTCATCAACAATATTGACCTATAGTTTTCTTTCTTTTTTAAAAATATATTTTATTGATTATGCTATTACAGTTGTTCCTTTTTTTCTCTCTTTTATTCCCCTCTGCCCTGCATCCCCCCTTTCCCTTTCATATACTATTTTTAAACTTCCCCTCTCTATTTTGTGCCTATGATTGATGTTTCTTAATCCTTGTAATTTTTCCCATATTCCCCACCCTCACCCTCCCCACTGATTACCCTCCATGTGATCTCCATTTCTATGATTCTGTTTCTTTTATAGTTGTTTGCTTAGTTTGTTTTTGTTTTTATTTTTTAGGTACAGTTGTTCATAGTTGTGAGTTTGTTGTCATTTTACTAATCATAGTTTTGATCTTCTTTTTCTTAGATAAGTCCTTTTAACATTTCATAGAATAACGGCTTGATGTTGATGAACTCCTTTAACTTTACTTTACCTGGGAAGCACTTTATCTGCCCTTCCATTCTAAATGAGAGCTTTGCCAGATAGAGTATTCTTGGATGTAGGCCCCTGCCTTTCATGACTTTGAATACTTCTTTCCAGTCCCTTCCTACCCGTAAGGTTCCTTTGCAGAAATCAGCTGAGAGTGTCATGGAAACTACTTTGTAAGTAACTGTCTCATTTTCTCTTGCTGCTCTTAAGATCCTCTCCTTATGTTTAATCTTGGGTAATGTATTGATGATGTGCCTTGACATGTGCTTCCTTGAGGCCAACTTCTTTTGGATGCTCTGAGCTTCCTGGACTTCCTGGAAGTCTATTTGCTTGTCCGGATTGGGGAAGTTCTCCTTCATTTTTTTTTTCAAATAAGTTTTCAATTTCTTGTTCTTCCTCTTCACATCCTGGCACCCCTATAATTCTGATGTTGGAGCATTTAAAGTTGTCCCAGATGTTCCTAAGCCTATCCTCATTTTTTTTTTTGAATTATTTTTTCTTCTTTCTGTTCTGACTGTATATTTATTTCACCTTCTGCTCCAAATCATTGATTTGCGTCCCAGTTTTATTCCCTTCCCATACCATTCAATTTTCTGGCAGTTCTGGTTATTTTTTGTTTTGAAATTTGTTATTGTTCTTCTTTAGGTTGTGTGAGGAGACTAAGTGTATCTGCCTTTGCCTCCATTTTGTCCAGATTGTCTTACTGTAGTTTTCTTCCTTTGCTGTGTCTTTATCTGGTTTTGGGATTTGGATGAGGCTGGCCTCATAAAAAGAGTTTGGGAGTGTACCCTCCTCTTAGATTTTTCAGAATAGTCTGGAAATTATAGGGGTTAGCTCTTTAAGTGTTTTGCAAAATTCTCATGAGAAACTCTGGTCCAGGACTTTTGTGTACTGAGAGGTTTTTGAATACTGCTTCAATTTTGCCAGTTATTATGTTTCTGTTCATGTTTCCTGCTTCTTGTTTATTCAGTTTTGGATGATTATATTTTTCTAGAAATTTGTTCATTTCACCCAAGTTTTCAAATTTCTTGCCATATAGTTGTTCATAGCAATTCCTTGTAATCCTTTGTATTTCTGTGGTATCAATTGTAATCTCCTCTTTCATTTCTGATTTTATTTATTTGGGTCTACTCCCTTTTTTTTCTTGATGAGTCTGGTTAAAGGCTTATGGATTTTCTTTATCTTTTCAAAGAAAAATCTCCTGTATTTATTGTTTCTTTTAGACTCTGTGTCATTTAATTCTTCTCTGATATTTATTATTTATTTCCTTCTATTTGATTTGCGGTTTGTTGTTGTTACTATAGTTCTTATAGCTGTTGGATTAGGTTGTTTATTTGAAATGTTTCTATCTTTTTTAGGTGGGCTTGTGTTGCTATGAGCTACCCTCTCAGGACTGCCTTCACTGTGTCTCATTGGATTTGGATTAGTGTGTCTTCATTTGCAGTTGTTTCTAGAAACATTTTGAGTTTTTCCTTGGTCTCATCCTAATCCATGCATTGTTTAATAACATAGTATTCGATCTCCATGAATTTGAAAGTTTTTCAGTTTTTGTTTTTGTTTTTTTTTTCCTTGAAGACCTGTTCCTATTTTAAGGCCCTTATGGTCTCAGAAAATGCCTGGTAGAATTTCAATTTTCTTGAACTTGTTGAGGCTTGTTTTGTGTATTATCATGTGCTCTATCATTGAAAATGATCCATCTGCTTTTGAAAAGAGTGTGTGTTTTGCTTCTTTGAGGTGAAAGTTTTATACACACACACTATATATACATATATAACTATATATATATTTATATGTATACTTATATATCTCTCTATGTAACTTTATATATATGTATAAACCATATATATGTATAAATCATACACACACACACACACACACAGTTAAGTCCATTTGATCTTGATCTAGGGAATTGTTCAGTTCCACAATATCCTTGATGATATTTTGTTTGGAAGATCTATCTATTGTTGACAGTTGGGTGTTAAAATCTCCTTGTCTAAGGTTGTTGTTCTCTATATCTTTCTAAAGTCCTCCAAGATTTTCCTTATATATTAGGGTAGTCCTATGTTGGGTGCATATGTGTTTACAATGTCTATGTCTTCTTGATGGATTCCCTTGAGTATTATGAAATGTCCTTCTTCATCTCTTTTCTTTAAAATTTATTTTGAAGTGTATTTTGTCTGAGATAAGTTTTGCTATGCAGGCTTTGTTTTTCCTGTCCATTTATTTGGGGTATATTTTATAGCCCTTCACTTACAGCCTGTGTAGGTCTTTTGTTGTACAGCGTGTCTCTTCTAGGCAGCATATGTGTGGGCCATGTTTTCTTATCCATTCAGCTACCCTATGTATTTTGATTGGATCATTTAATCCATTTACATTTGAGATTATTATTAGTAGGTTCTTATTCATTTTCCCCTTTGTACCTCTGTTCCCCTCTCTCTCTCTTTTTCTTCATCTTCTCAAAGGAGCCTTTTAGCATATCTTGCAGTGCTGGTTTGATAGTGGTGTATTATTTTAGGCTTCTTTTTTTTGAGAAACTCCTTATTTCCCCTTCCATTTTAATTGAGAGGTTTACTGGGTAGAGTAGTCTTTTCCTTTCATTACTTGGAATATTACTTGGAATTCTCTTCTGGCTTGCAGTTTTCTGTTGAAAAATCAGCTGCTAGCCTTATCAGTGCTCCCTTTTATGTTACTTCCTGTTCCTCCCTTGTTGTCTTTAAGATACTCTATTTGTCTTTAACATTTGACATTTTAATTTATGTTGGGGTAGGTCTCTTTAGGTATCACTTGAATGGGACCCTCTGTGATTCTTAGATTTGTGTAACTTTTTATCTCATCAAATTAGCGACGTTTCCATCATTACTTTTTCAAACCGATTTTCTATTCCTTGTTCCCCTTCTTTTCTTTGTTTTATCTCTATTATACAGATATTACCTTTCATGTTGTTCTGCAGTTCCCCTAACCCTTCTTCATTTCTTTTGAGTCTTTTTTACTTTTCTTGCTCTTTCTGGGAATTTTTTCTACCTTGTACTACAGATCACTGATGAGATCCTCTACTTGTTCTAGCCTGCTTTTCATTCCTCTACTGTGTCCTTCATTTCAGAAATTGTATTCTTCATTTCCTCTTGGCTCTTGTTGAAAGTTTCTATGTTCTTTTTTACAATGAAGTAGTTCACAGTAAGTTCCTTGTAGCTTCCCTCTAGTTTTTTATAATTTTCAGTGAGCTCATTGAGCTTCCTTAAACCCATTGTTTTGAACTCAGTGTCTTATAGTTTACTAACCTTTATTTTATTTAGCACTCTTTCTGGGATTCTTCCTTTTCTTTCTATTAGAGGTTGCTTCTTTGTCTTCCCATTTTAGAGGAGACTCTACTTTTTGGCTTCTGCTTCTTAAATTGATCTGCTTTGACTCCCTGTCTTTGTGGTGTGAACTTCTATGGTAGGGGTCCTGTGTGATTCAGTGGTGTAGTCTCACTGATCTCCTGAACTTGATGCTCTTGGGATACCCTTTATGATATTTATATTGTCTCTGTGGATGTAACTGTGGTTTGATTATTGTTAGGTCTTTTTTGATGTGTCCTTCCCTTCAGATGGTTGACTGAAAGTCACACCACCCACACATGTTGTATGCTGCTTTGCTGCCAGAACAAAACCACAAAGTCCAGGAATGAAACCCACCCCCACAAAACTAACTCCCACCCACAATCCCACTACCAACAGTGAATGAACCAACATTAATAAGGATGTAAAGAGATAAGAATATTATAAGAAAGGAGAATGAATATGAGATGGACTACTAAAAGAAAAATGGTTTTGAGAGGGTAGGTTGGGGAGCACAAATAAGAGTAGGAAATCAGAGCAATGCAAAGGTAAAAAAGTAAAATTTACATCATAAATAAAAAATGGAATGAAAAAGGCAGAATGGATTAACAGAAGGGAAGCATATAGTATTAAGTTCAAACAGAAATTAAAATAAAATAAAACGAGTGAGAAAAAGATAAAAAAGTAAATCAATAATAAAAAATAAGAACAAAATTCAGAAAAAAAAGAACCACCATAGCACTAGAGACAACAAATGAGCTAAAATTAATATAAGTGGGATGGGAATAAGAGGGAGAAAAGAAAGGAAACATTTAGAAATGCCTAGAGGAAAGAGAAGTGATTATGAAATGATAGAGGGAAATACTAAGGGTGGGGAGTGAAAATCAGCCTAAGACAGGGAAAAATTAAAATTTGAAATGGAAAAAAGAGCGAGAGAAAGGAACGGTAAAATTTGAGATCTGAAACACAAAAGTAGTGAAGATCTAGATATAAAATTGAAAAAAATGCAACAAAAACTACCCTATCCACAACAAATGAGCATATATTGCTAAAGGTGGAGAGAGAATGTGGGCATTTTAAGAGCAGGAAACACAATGTGAGATGACCATTGAAAAGAAAATCAGTTTTGACAAGCTGGACAGGAGAGAAACAGTAAGAATGTGGAATGGAAACAAGTTATAACAAGAGAGAAAACAAAATTTAAAACAAAAATAATGAGAGAAAATAAGAAGGTAATGTAGGTTAAGAGAAGGAAGAGGCAAAATATGTGAAATGTAATGAACTATAGTGTAAAATCTAGTGATTTAATATACACAAACTTGAAAGGAAATAAATGAATGTTAAAAAGCTATGCAAGAAAGAAAATATGGCAAATCATGGAGAAGACCATGGTGATTTTTTCTAAGCAACATTTAGTATTTTCCACTGTTTTTTTCTTTCTGTACCCTACTCTGGTGATGGCAGATGTTGACCCTGCCTGGCCTTGTGCAGGGTGTTCAAGACTTCCAGGGATTTACTGCCTGTGGTTGACCACTTTAGCTGTTAATCTCATCACTCTGCACTCAGCAGCCAGGATTAAGCACCACAGGACCAGGGTAGCGTCACTCTTGGGGGTAGGGTTAGTGCTTCCCCTCAGGCTGCTGCCACTCAGAGGAGAGTGGTCCGCCTGAAGAAGATGGCTGCTGCAATATGTGGAATGATTCAGCACCGGTATCCTGGTGCTACTTTCTCAGTTCACTCTCCAAAACCTCCATACCCAGTCTCTTCTCAAGCATCTCTACTCTACTCTGCCATCCCCTTTGCTGGAACCCAGGGTAAGAGGCTTCAAGTGATAATTTATGTGTTAGCCCCTTAAACTGCTCATAGGGTCTCCAGAAATCTATTTTTGGCATAGAGCAACCCTGACACTTTTCTCAGCTGGATCTTATCTGTGTACTTTTCAGTCTTTGGTGCTGTAGGCTGGGAAGCCCAGCTTAGGGTTTAGACCCCACACTTCTCAGGGGAATCCAACTGGCCACTTAAATATCCCTCTGGCCCTTAGGCTGCCATCCGTGGGCACCCAGCCAACCCTCTCATATCGCCACCACACTCCCTACCAGTCACATTGTGCTAGAGCTGATTCATCTCTCTGTACATGGTTATAAGTCGTTTCTCTTGCTATTGTTCAGTTATTTGTCCTGGGTGATTTCTCCACAATTTAGTTGTAATTCCAGATTAGTCCTAAGAGGGGGTTAGTGTAACTTCCACTCACTCCTCCACCATCTTCAATCTTTTGAATGATTTTTTTTTTTAGCTGCCATGGATGGGTAAGAAAAGAAAATCCAGCATTCAAACACCACAGAAACATATTTTAACAAAAAATTAAAGTGAAATATATTAATAATTTGCAGCTATTTCCTAACATTCCCTTTGTGAAAAATTTTTGAATGGAAAACAACAGAATAAATACTGAAGTGAAGCTAAGCTTGTTGTGGAAGTATAGGCTAAGCCAGTTATTTTTAAAAAATGTCCACCAAATAATACTCATTTACTTTACGTCAAGTTGAGATTCTGATATATGTATATATGCATATATATACATCCCAAATTTATAATTCAAGATTGCAGTTAAATACCTCAAATTTACTTGAATTACCATGGTAATAAGACAATTAGAAGCCTTATATTTTCTAAAAAGGACATGCTTAACATTTTCTGACATTACTTTTAAATTAAAGTGAAGCACAAAATTGCCGCAAAACATATATTCTGCTTTAAATGTCAAGTGGTTGAGAGTTCATAGCAAAACCTATAACAATTTAACATTTTAACTATAGAGTAGATACAAATAAACACAAGTAACTGACATCTAAACATCTAATAAATTAAAAAAAAATAATATGAATGGATTACCTGAAATTGGAAGGTAAAGACTGCAATTCCAGTGTGTATATGTGTGTGTATATATATATATTTTTTGGGGGGGCAGGGGTACAGCAGTTTATTTTTTTAACATTATTTCTTTTTTTTCTTTTTCCTCATTTTTAATGTAAGCTTCATACTTTCAAAATGGACAATAAAATAGTTGTCCTATATTTTAATGCAATTTCACTTTAAATTCTGTTCCCAGATTATGTATTTAATGTTTAAAATTAGATACTGCATTTTGCTTGCATGTTTGTATTGTTAATTAGGTTTCACTTATAGGTGAGATCATATGGTATTTGTCTTTCACTGCCTGGCTTATTTCACTTAGCATAATGCTCTCTTGTTCCATCTATGCTGTCACAAAAGTTAAGAGTACCTTCTTTCTTTCTGCTGTGTAGCATTCCATTCTGCAAATGCACTACAGTTTTTTGATCCACTCATTAACTGATGAGCAATTAGGCTCTTTCCAGTACTTGGCTATTATAAATAACACTGCTGTAAATATTGGGGTGCATAGGTTCTTTTGAATTGGTGTTTCATGATTCTTAGGGTATAATCACAGCAGCGGGATCACTGGATTGAAAGGCAGTTTCATCTCTAGTTTTTTGAGGAAATTCCAAACTGTTTTCCACAGTGGCTGCACCAGTCTGCATTCCCACCAACAATGTACTATGGTTCCCTTTTTTTCTCAACATCCTTGTCAGCACTTGTGGTTTGTTGATCTATTTATGATGGCCATTCTATCTCATTGTGGTTTTAACTTGCCTCTCCTTGATGACTAGTGATACTGAGCATCCTTTCGTGTGTCTCTGGGCCCTGTGTATGTCCTTCTTGGAGAAGTGCCTGTTCTGTGTTCAGGTCCTTTGCTCATTTCTTAATTAGATTGTCTTCCTGGTGTGGAGTTGTATGTGTTTTTTATGTATTTTAGAAATCAAACCTTTGCCCAAGGTATCATTGTCAAACTTGTTTTCCCATATGGTTGGTTCCCTTTCCATTTTGTTGATGTTTTCTTTAGCCATGCAGAATTTTTAAAATTTGATCTGGTACCATTTGTTTATTCTTTCCTTAATATCCCTCGCCTTAGGGGAAAAATCAGTGAAAATATGGATACATGGGATATATGAAATTTTCCTGCCTATATTTTACTCTAGGACTTTTATACAGTCACAACATGTATTTAAGTCTTTTATCCATATTGAATTTATTTTTATGTGTGATGTAATGTGGTGGTTGAATTTCATTTTTTTTTGCATGTACTTGTCCAGATCTCCCAACACCATTTGTTGAAGAGGCTATTTTTACTCCAATTTATGGTTGCCCCCCCCTTATCAAGAATTAATTAACTGTATTCACATGGGATTATTCCTGGTTTCTCTATTCCGTTCCATCGATCTATGTGTCTGTTCTTATGCCAGTACCAGATTGTTATGATTACTGTGGCCTTGTGATGTAGTTTGATATCAGGTATTGTGATCCCTCCTACTTTGTTCTTCGTTCTCAAAATTTCTGCAGCTATGTGGGGTCATTTATGGTCCCATATAAATTTTTGAAATATTTGTTCTATATTTGTGAAATATAGCATTGATATTTTAATAGGGATTGGATTGAATCTATACATTGCTTTGGGTAGTATGGACATCTTGATGGTATTAATTCTTCCAATCCATGGACACGGTATATGCTTCCATTTATTTCTGTCTTCCTTAATTTCTTTCTTCAGTGTTGTGTAGTTGTCTGAATACAGGTCTTTCCCTCCTTGTTGAGGTTTATTCTTAAGTACTTTATTTTTAAAACTGTAATATACCAATTCTATTCTAAAACTAAAAGGACTAATGAAGACTCTTTTGAGGAGAATTTTTGATGAATGAAACATCATATATTATTAGATTGTTAGATAGATCTTTGCTGACTTATCTGATAGTGATCTGTTTATTCAACAGCTGTGCTACCTGGCACTTTACCAACTGGGACTTCAGAATACTGAATGCAAATCTTGACTCTACCACACCAAATGACCTAATCATACAACATAATAGGAGACTACAATGAAATTAACAATATGCTGTTTTCAGGGTGGTAAAATAGTGAAAGGGAAGGGAAATCAGGAGAGGAATACCACTTGAGTCAACAGGAATTAATTATTAATTAAGGAAATAATTTTAATTCATTTCTACTCCTCTGATTTTCTGCATAAAAGAATTTTTACTGTATTATTACATTTTGGGCGAGGAAAGCCACGCAAGTAACTTGGTGTGGTGTTACCGTGCATAGTGCCTATAGGTACCAAGGAATGTAATAAAACACCTCAAGAGAAGACTGAGAAAACTGAGATAGAAAAGAATTTTGTTTGTGCTAACCTAAATTATCTACTATAAAAAGTTAAAACACATTTCTCCTCCATCATAACATGCTTCAAGTAGCAAAAATGTTTTTCTTAGAATAACATATAAATGATAATAGGGAGAAAAAGGAGTGATAAAGTGATTTTGGATTAACTCAATGTAAACAACTGATTAAAACATGAATTTAAAATACACTAAATTCTCCCACAAATCAATTTCCCCAATAAATAAATCTTTAAAGAAAAGCTTCTCTGTGAACCAGAACACCCTCAAAGAATTATTAAGGCAATATAAAATGAAAAAATAAATTCGTTCAAATTATTTACTCAGGTTTTTTCAAGCCTCAGACTTTCCGTTTATGGTTTAAAAATTACAGAAAAATGTTAGAAGTTTTATGTTTTTCTAAATACTAATATAGAAGTCCTGAGGATTTATTTTATTTTTTAATGATGCAAGACACTTTTTTGGGAGGGTTTCATTTAGAAAAAAATAGTGGTACATTAATTTATTATATTCTATTTGGAACCATTTTGGACAAAGGAAAACAAGCTAAGCAACTCTAAAAAGAACAAATACAACATTTGGCTTTTAAAAGGAAAGGATGGGAAGGGATTAGTCAAAAAATATGTATGAATGACTCATGGACATGGACAATGGTATGGGAATTGACTTCAGGAGCAGGGGATGGGATGGGCAGAGGGGGAGAAAGGGGGAAAATTGGGAGAACTGTTATAGAATAACAATAAAATTATTTTAAAATTTGAATATATGTGTATATATATATATGTATGTATAGATATGTGCAAAAAGGAAAGTCATGTAAAAATTTAAATGTCTCCTTGTTTTTGAACACCTGGAATTATAAAGAAAAACATCTTTTTTCCATTAAAATTTTTCTATAAACCAAACAAGTTAGAAAATAATAGGAAAGGAAACAATATTTGGATCCTCTTTAAGTAGTTGAATAATATCATGATTTAAAGATTAGTAATAAAGGATCAAGAAGTTTTTTTAAAAGGGTAATTTAGCTATTTCATTACACTAAGAATAAATATGCAAGATTCCTGAATTTGTTATTATTTCTGCAAGAGTCTTCATCATAAAATTTAACTGTAAAATTACTTTTAAATGTAATACATAGAACACAAAAATAATTTTTAGCAAACTTTAGGAATATTTTGTTAGAAATTATCCAGATTTTATAAACAAATCCCCCTAACTTGCATATTGTTTAAAGTAATATCTTTATATCATACAAATAAATTTCAAGTATGAAAAGTACATTATTGCAATAATACCTCTTTGGAAGTCCAAAATTCTTGGCTTATGATAAAGCTGTAAAGTGTTAAAAAAATAAAGAAAAAGTAAAACTGATTGTGACATCTCTTGCAGAAATCCAACATCTTAAATTGTGGTTTATTTTGATGAAGTCCCATTTGTTTATTCTTTCCCGTAAGTCCCTTGCTCTACAGGATATATTGGTGAAAATATTGCTGCATGGAACATCTGAGATTTTCCTGCCTGTGTTCTCCTCTAGGACTTTTATGGTATTGTGACTTATATTTAAGTCTTTTATCCACCTTGAGTTTATTTTTGTGCATGCTGTAAGTTGGTGGGCGAATTACATTTTTTTGCATGTTAGTATTCTACCCTAAAAATCCTGAAACACCTATTCAAAAAAAAATGTGCGCACCCAATGTTTGTAGCAGCACAATTTACAATAGCCAAGTGTTGGAAGTAACCTAAGTACCCCTCAGTAAATGAGTGGATAAAAAAACTATGATACATTTACACATTGGAATACTATGCAGCAGAAAAAACCAAAGAGATCCTACAGTTCACAATAGCATAGATGGATCTGGAGAGAACATTACAAATACCATGTGATTTAACCTATAAGTGGAACCTAATCAACAAAACAAATATGCAAGCAAAATGTAACTAGACACTTTGAAATAAAGAACAAACTGAGAGTAACCAGAGGGGAGGGGGGGGGCATAACAGGGGAAAAGGGAGAAGGGCAATCAAGAAACATGTATAAAGGGCACATAGAAAAATACAAAAGGGGGTAGGATCAAGGGTGGAAGGAGGGGATGTGAGGAGTGGGGGGAGTGGTGGGGAGGAAATGGACAAAACTGTACTTTGACAACAATATTTTTTTAATGTGGCTTAACAGATTGTAAAACAAAACAAAACAAAACATCTGTGAGCAACATACAATTGAAAAGAAACTGCTTTTCTTTTTACCATTTTACATTGTTGTTTTCCCTAGTGTTTTCTCCTTCCCAAATAGAAATTCACACCTCTATAATGTTGCTCTTGATTCAGCCATTCTGTGAACTTGCTAATTGCATGCTTCCAAAATCATCTGCTTCATGTGTTCTCTTCAAACTGCCCATGTTACCAGAATGAGCAGATAATGACCTTTCTATTTGGAGAGGTGATTTCATCTGTATTGTTAATTTTTCTAAATATATGGCTTCATATTCCTGAGGTTGATGGACAAATACATCATTAAGATTAATACAAAATCTTCTTTTTTGAACATAAGCAAATGCATTTCTGTACTTGATTCCAAATGTTTCCATTATGTATATAATAACAAAGGCAGCACTCCTGGAGATCCTTGCATTTCCATGGACAAAAAGTGTTCCTCCAGTTTGTAAGCTCCCATCAATAAATTCTTTAGTCATGGGAAAAATTATTACATATTCAATTGGATTATCTGTATTATCCAAGACTAAGTATCTAAATAATTGTTGAAAGTTTTGATTAATAAAGTTTGCTTCAGTATTTTGTCTTTGCATATTGGACAGGTTATCCCGTGTTTCTGTATTATAGGCAGCTTACTTTTTATAGGAGAATAATACAAGCCTAAAAACAATCCAGATAAAATTTCCTACATCTCTTGTGTCATAGGGTAGGCCCACTCTTCAGTGTCTTCTTTGCTCAGTGGAAGAGAGGGGAATGTTAGCTTCAAGTCCCCTGTGATCACAGTTGGTGGACTGGTGGAAAGGGTGGGAGTAGGAGTTATTTGTCAGCCTAACCCTTGTACTGGCAGTGAGAGGGAACGCCGGTGAACCACAAGGCTCACAGCCAAACAGTGGCTTTACTGTAACCAGGAAGACTCGGGCTCAGTCACTTGGTGCCTTGAATCTAAATGACTCAGCAATTTGTGTTGAAGGAAACAGGTTTTTATTAATGGGTTCCAACCCTGTAGGGGTTGAGAAAACTCCTGTTGGAGATCTCCTCTCCCATGAGACCCAGAACTTCCCTTGTTCCTCAAAAGGCTACAAGCCAAAACCATGTGTGGAAGTTCCCCCATACCATTATCTGTCCATCATCCAGCCTCACAAATAGATCTCCATCCTCCCTAGAATGTGCATTTGTGAGTTTCAGAGTTACCATCCTCTCAAAGCAGCTCTCTCCTTCAGGATCTGGAGTGTGCTATTCTCAATCTCCATGTAAGGGACCAAGAAACTTTATGCCATGCTACACTGTCTCTGAGGGTGGATACCAGGGAGGCACACATCTCAGCATGGGACCCTGCCTCCAGAAGTAGGCTCCGTCCTCTGCAGGTTCTAAGCCCCTGATGGTCCCCATATGCTCTGGTCCCATGAGCTCTCCTGTCCAAGTAGGGACAAGGGCCAGAAGCCCAGAATGTACAAATGCCAAAAGCCTAGAGGGAGATAACTTGTACCAAGCACTAAAGTCCCATACCAAGAGATTGACTTTTCCATACACCCGTCAGAAAAGTAAAAGTCTATTGCTCAACATTGCAGGTCACAATTCAACTCCTAACATTTCTCACGTATCTGTGTTTTTCAGGCCAACCTCCAGGCAGTCTTTCAGGTAGACAGGCCTTGCGACCAGCCCTGTTATTCTACCTGCTCTAATATAAAATGCTCAGATCAGAACTTCTTGCATGACCTGATATCTGGCTCTTCCTTTGCTATGTTAGTGTCTGTCATTTTATCAGGTCCCCAATGTCTTTCACCCTGTTTTAGGCTGCCATCTTTAGCCAGAGCAAGAGTTCCCAGACATGCATAGGCATCTGGGGTGGGCATCTGCACCCAAAGCTCATGCAGGCACTGTATGAGCTTCCTCAAGCTATGTCATTAGTCACTCTGTTGTGTCACTCTGTCAGTGCATGTTTTCACAGTTATATACACAATTCACTACTTCCATAGATCTTCCCTTCAGGAAGGCATGACTGTTAATCTGCCTTTGTTATATAATGTGCCTCAAATGATTCACTTTCCACTCTGTCCCACCTGCCCCCTGCAGGATTTGAGGCAACAGTGGATCTCCCCTGCCCTCATGGGACCCATGCTTTCTGTCCCATTACAACTAACATACACAGACAAAAGGGTCCTGGCCACCCCTCCAGTGATGGTGATGGTCACAGAGGGGAAGAGGAGAGTTGGGCAGGTCATACCTGGCTGCATGCTGCTGTGGTCTCCCTAATCACAAGTCTCCATGTCCCTCAGGCCCTGATTATTGTATTTTGTCCTGTATAATTTATATTTTTGGTTTTTATAACTTTTATTTTCATGTTAAGATTTTTTTCTTTTTTTTTCAAGAGTTATATTTTTTTATTGAATCATAGTTATGATAGCTGCTTGAAAATCCCTTTTAGTATCTGATTCATTTGGGCATTGGAATTCCCCTATGGGAGTTTTAAAAACTTTTTTTATTTATTTTTAGGGAGAGGGAAAGGGAGGGAGAAAGAGAGAGAGAGAGAGAAACATTGGCGTGAAGGAGAAACATTGATTGGCTACTTCTTGTATGTAACCAGACTAAGGACCAAATCTGCAAACCAGGCATGTGCCCTGACCAGGAATTGGACCGATAACCTTTCATTTTGCAGGACAATGCCCAACCAAGTGAGTCACACTGGTCAGGACCCAGATGTAATGCTTTTGTTAAGTGACAATACCTTGCAGCGGTTGTTTGGTAAACCTGTATTCTTTGAGCCTCCTTTGTCTGGGAAACTCCTTATTTATCCTTCCATTTTAATTGAGAGCCCTGCTGAGTAGAGTAGCCTTGGTTGCAGGCCATTGCTTTTCATTACTCAGAATATTTCTTTCTAATCCCTTCTGACTTGAAATGTTTCTGTGAAGAAATCAGCTGCTAACCTTATTTTTGTACCCTTGTAAGTTACTTATTTTTTCCTCCCTTGCTGTTTTTAAGATTCTCTCTTTGTCTTTAACACTTGGCACTTTAATTATGATGTGTCTTGAAGTAGGCCTGTTTGGGTTCACCTTGATTGGGACTCTGTGCTTCCTGAACTTGCATGGTATTTTCCCTCTCCAAGTTCAGGAAGTTTTCTGTCATTACTTTTAGATAAAGAATTTTTATTCCTTGCTCCATCGCTACTCATTCTGATATTCCTATGATTCAAATGTTGTTGCATTTTATGTTGTCTTACATTTCCCTTAAGGTATCTTTATAATTTTTTCGTCTTTTTTTGTGCAGTTATTCTACCTGGGTATTTCTTTCTACCTTATGTTTCAGCTCACTAATTCAGTCCTCTGTTTCATCCAGCCTCCTTGTAATTACTTCTAGTGTATTTTCTATTTCAGAAATTACATTCTTCATTTCTTTCTGGTTCTTGTTTAAGGTATCTATTTCCTTTTTCATATTGTTGCAGCTCTCATTCAGTTCCTTGTAGCTGTCTGTGAGTTCCTTGAGCATCTTTATCACCATTCTTTTGAATTCTATATCTGATAGTTTGCTTGCCTCTATTTCATTCAGCTCTTTTTGTGGGGAGTCTTCTCTTCCTTTCGATTGCTGGTTCTTCCTTTGTCTCCCCATTTTGGGGGACTTTTTTGTTTGGTTCTGTAATTCCTGATGCTCTGCTTTGCCAGCTATCTTTGTAGTGTGAACTTCTGTGATAAGAGTTCTGTGGGACTCAGTGGTGTGATCTCTTTGATCTCCTTGTCTGGATGCTCTAGGTTTGCCCTTCTTCCATTTGTGTGATGTCTCTTCTTGCAATTGGGCTTTTCCTTTCGGTGGCTCATATGTTGATGGGTTCTCTCCTCCTGTGGGTTTACTGGTATTCACAACTCCCACCTTATCGTGTATGTGATCAGGGACAGGACAAAGGTGAAATGGAGGAAAACAGTGGGGGAGTATTCTATGGGAATTAAAGTACTAAGAAGTAAGGAACAGATAGGAAATTCTTGCACAAGTATCAGAGAAAGCATGATAATCCACCCAAGGAGCCACTTTTTATAAAAGGTGAAAAAGGGATACGACTCTTATTGTGGGTGGGAGAGAGGAAGAATGTGAGCTGACTCCAGAAAGCAGAATACCTATGTGGCGTTAAATGATGAGATATAGTAAGAGTAGGTGTTAGAAACTTGGGGTAATGTGAGAGAAAATAAAGTTAACCACAACAGTAATGAAGTTCAGGAAGATAGCAAAATCAGCCAAGACCCTGGTAGGGTGCTGTGTGGGACTTGGAACAATAATAATAAGAAAAGCAATATTTAATCTGAATAAAAAGAAGAAAAACTAGGAGACCAAGAGTAGCAAATAATTGGAATATGGGTTCAGTGGCAGAAGATAAATTAAAATATAATAGGAAAGGTAGAACAGGAAAAGTAGACAAACAAGGAAATCAAACAAAGAAAAGTAAACAAAAGGAAGAAAAATTTAAAAAATTAAAGTACATAGAAAAATAAAAATAACAAAAAAAGTCAAGTTATGATGGATATCAAAGTGAAATTTATTCTCAGTTGTTGGTGTTAACCTTCTGATCTCTCTCTCTGGATCTGTCTTTGGTCCTTCCACAGCTCTAGGTATTATCGTCTTACACTTAGAAGAAAAAAAAAGAAAATAGAAGGAAAAAAAAACCTCCTGCTGACTTTAAACCCACCAAATGGGCTCTTCTCTCATCCTTGATGTCACAGTCAGGGGGGGCTGGACTCCCTTTCTTGTTCTGTTTTTTTTTTTTTTTTTTTTCTCACCTGTGGCTCTAGAAGAATGGCAGCTGCATCTGGGCTGCCATTTTCCCTGGTTCACAGCCACTGGGTGAGCCCTCAGAGCACTGCATGGTCCAGTGCGTCTGGCCGGTACCTTCAATCCCCTTCCCTGTGCAACCCTTTGCTTAGTCTGTGAGGTGCATAGAGTGTGAGTGACTTGCAACCCTCCTCTTCCCTCTTTGCAGGCTTGGGTACTGTGTGCCTGCAAAGTTCTTTCTGGGCAATTTAGTTCCCCTATTGAATTAAATCCCTCTGGGAACTGCTACCTCTTTCGCCCCAGTTGCTCCATTTTGATCAGTCTTTGGGGCACCCTTATTTGGAGTAATTCACACCCCTCCTCCTCTTTCTTCTCTGCCCTGTCCTGATGCCACTACAGTGAACCAGAGGTCCTTGCATGGCAGCTGAGATCCTTTTTTTGAGTGAATTCCCCTTGTTTGTGGGTGACTTTTCCTAACAATTGCTGGGATTTTCACTCAGCCCAGCTCTGACGAGTCCCAGGAATATCTGGGCCATGGTCAGTCATGGCCCTTCATTTCTCCCATCTCCCAGTGTTGCCTGACTCCCCAGCTTCTCTAGTATTGTCCCAGCCAATGGTGCACCACCTGCTCTGTTTCCCATTGCCCAGCTACAAGGTCTCTACTGGTGCAGGTCTCTGACTTCCGTGCCCTCAGCAGGGAGGGAGCTGGCAAGTTACAATCGCTGAGCTGGCTGTCCTCCAAATCTCCTGCAGTGGCCAGGTCCCTCACACAGGGTTAGGGACTGCTGCAGCCACACCTGTGGCACAGGACACTAGGGCCTTCCCAATGGCCTACAAAAGCTCGTTATCATCTGTTTTGTATCGTCCACAGCAAACTTTGGCTCCCAAACTTTAAATAAGGTGGAATTTCATTGGCTGATCATTCCGCTCTTCAGAAGATTGGCTAGGTGCCCCATTGGGTGCATAAGCAAGAGGGTTTAGCTCCCGCCTACTCCACCGCCAACTTCCGACCTGACAAGTTTTTCTTTTTTTAATTATGCAAGCATACTGTCAATATTTCTTGGTCTCCACACAAGAGTACAAAATGGTTGCATACATGTCTACATATTTAAATGACTAAAATATTAAATAAAATATTTTATTTGCTTTACTAAAAATCTTTCCTTTTCTGAAATGTTTTTAAGTATATTTTATTAATTATACTTTTACAGTTTCCCACTATTTTCTCCCCTTTTTCCCCTCTGCCCTGCACCCCATGCCCTCCAACATCCCTCTCCATTAGTTCATGTCCATGGGTTGTACATATAAGTTCTTTGGCTTCTCCATTTCCTATACTCTTCTTAACCTCCCCTGTCTATTTTATGCCTAATAATTATGCTTCTTATTCCCTGTATCTTCCCCCCCGTTTTTCTGCTCCCTGTCCCTGCAGATAACTCTCCATTTGATCTCTATTTCTGTGATTATGTTCCTGTTCTAGTTGGTTGCTTAGTTTTTGTTTTTGCTTTTTAGGTTCAGTTGTTGACAGTTGTGAGTTTGTTGTCATTTTACTGTTTGTAGTTTATGATCTTTTTCTTAGATAAGTCCCTTTAACATTTCATATAATAAGGTCTTGGTGATGATGGTTCCTTTAACTTTACCTTACCACCTTACCTGGGAAACACTTTATATGCCCTTCCATTCTAAATGATAGCCTTGTTGGGGAGAGTAATCTTGGATGTAGGTCCCTGCCTTTCATGACTTTGAATACTTCTCCCCAGCCCCTTCTTCCCTGTAAGACTGCTTTTGAGAAATCAGCTGATAGCCTTATGGGAACTCCCTTGTAGGTAACGGTCTCCTTTTCTCTTGATGCTTTTAAGATTCTCTCATTATCTTTAATATTGGATAATTTAAGTATGATGTGTCTTGGAATGTTTCTTCTTGGACCCAATTTCTTTGGGACTCTCTGAGCTTCCTGGACTTGCATGTCTATTTCCTTGGCCAGATTGAGGAAGTTCTCCCTCATTATTTTTTCAAATATGTTTTCAGTTTCTTGCTCTTCCTCTTCTCCTTCTGGACCTCATATGATTCAGATGTTGGAATGTTTAAAGTTGTCCCAGAGGCCCCTCAGCCTCTCCTTATTTTTTTGAATTCTTGTTTCTTCATTCTGCTCCAGTTGGATGTCTATTTTTTCTTTCTGCTCCAAATTGTCAATTTGAGTCCCAGTTTCCTTCCCTTCACTGTTGATTCCCTGTATATTTTGCTTTATTTCACTTTATATAGCCTTCATTTCTTCCTTTAGTTTGTGACCATACTCAATCATTTCTGTAAGCATCTTGATTACTAGAGTTTTGAACTCTGCATCTGATAGGTTGTTTATCTTCTCGTTATTTAGTACTTTTTCTGGAGTTTTGATCTCTTCTTTCATTTGGACCATGTTTCTTTGTCTGGGAGCAACTGTTTTGTTCTAAGGAGTGGAGCCTTATGTACTTGCCAGGGTCGGGCAACCCACTTTGCCGCATTGTGGCACAGATGAATGTTTCTTCTTTAACTTCTTGGTTGTCAGATTTTGTACAGTTTGATTTTATGGCAGTTCTGCTTTTTTTCCCTAAATTGGTTGTTATCCTCCTTTCTGTTGTGCAATGAAGCAAAGTGTATCTACCTGCACCTCCATCTTGGCCAATCTAAAATTTACACTTTCAAAATGACCTGAAAGACCATGTTTAAAATTGCAGTGTTGGTAATCCTCAGAATTCTGCACCAAAGCATAGAAGTACAGAAATAGCTTTTACCATAGCCCTGGAGCATGACCCAAGCCCTTTTCTTATCATGCATAGCTTTTTCCCACCCAAAAAAAACCTTGTGTGCACATGCAGGAATTTGCCAGCTCTTACCATACACTCACAACTTCTGCCAACATTTGTTCCTTGGGCATCTTTTTGCCTAGTGGTGTATTCAAAGAAAGAACAGATTTCAAAAAGAGGCTTGGGCAAGATCAGAAGAGACTCAGAGCATCTTGGAAGGTGATTTGCATATCCTGAATAATCAAGTGTCATCTAAAAGAGGTTTCAGGAATTTTGTATGAACCCCTCCCTTGACCCAGTAGGCTCTTCACTCTGTGCTAGTGAAGTAGCTGAAGAAGCACTAAAGTGTAGTCCTCTAAAGTACAGAGCCCTCAGCTGGAGCCATTGTTGCCAGAGTTTAAAGGCAATTCAGTAACCATGATGAAATACAAATGATATGGTTGAATATAACATAGTGTACTCATACGATTCAGTTATTGAAAAGGAAAATGCTTTCTAAATGTATTGACATAGAGAAATGCCAATGCCATATGATTAAGTATAACCATGCATATATAATTGTTTCTTTGTCAAAACGAAATTTCAAATGTTATATATGCACATATTTCTACATATTTATGTGAATATGGAGAAAAACAACTAAGTAACAATTAATATCTGAGAAAGGATGAAGATTTGAGGGAATATTTATTGCCTTAGATTTATTGAGATATACTTAACATACAAAACTTTACATGTACATAACGTGTTTATTTTGATGAGTTTAAACATACATACACCAGTGATATCATCATCATAGTCAAGGTAATACACACATCCATCTCATGCTAATTGTTTTTACTACCCCCAAAAAATCAAGGGGGTATAAAAATTCTTTATTGGATAATATTTCCCTTATACACCTCTCTATTTATTTGTATTTTTAGAGGAAATATATATAAATTTTGTAATTAAAAATCCAATATGTTTTTATAATGTCAAGGAACATGTATTGATTACCTACTAAGCCATGTGCTAATAGGTGTCAAAGAAAGTTTTATATCATTTTTTGTCCACCATAGTTATCCAATTAAGGAAAATATTGTTTTAAGAAATAAAATCGCCTAGTCACTCAGCTAGTAAATGCAGGTTTTCTGAATCAATGGTCACTAATTTTTCTTCAATTTTTTATTAGTTTATTTCAAAACTAATGGAAAGTAGTGTTGTGGAAGTATTTTATACACACACACACACACACACACACACACATGATTTGGATTTATTTGTCCTTAGTTATAACCAACTTTTGAGATTGCCCTATGTCTTTCAGACTGCTAGTGTGTAATTTAGCATTTTATACCCTTAATTATACCACAATTAGGACACTGCTCTGTTTTTTGGCTTGTTTGCTTGCTTATTTTTTTCAGGCTTCATTGTTTGACAAGATGACATGATTACATGAATATCCACAGTTTACCTCTTAATTTTGAGTATTATGTTTCTGCAGTACAACAGGAAAATTCCATGAAGTCCTTGATCACTGAGTCAATACTTAGATGAAAGTTCATGACTGAGATGCCAGAGGGCCATTTATTCAATAATATTGTAGTGATCTATACTCTGGTGTGAACTAGTGGTATTGATATTTCACTAAAACAAATATATCACCTGGCAACCAAAAACATATGAGACAAAATAATTCTTCATGGTTTAACAAGGTTCATCCACAGATATCTCATTCTGTTCTCACAACCGTACTGCAAGATAAATGTGGTTAGTCCCATTTTATGGATGAGTTAACTGAGGCCCAGCAAGGTTAAATAAATTTTCAAAGAAGGTACCTGTATTAGTCAGGGCTTTCAAAATAAACACAATGAAAATGATGTACACACATGTACACATCTGGAGATAGAGTAAAGAGTTGCAGTTTGATTCCAAAGGTAGTGTACTGGCAGAAGTTGTTGCTTGGGAGAGAATAGTCTTTGTTCTACTAAAGCCTTCAGTGGATTAGATAAAGCCCACTCATATTATAAATGGTAATAAGATTTACTAAAAATCATTGATTTAAATATTAATCTCATCCAAACATCACCTTCACATAAATATCGAGTATAATGTTTTATCAAATATCTGGGGACTGTTGCCCAGCTAAGATGACACATTATTAACCATAACAGCACCACAATTAAAACTTCCTTTTCATAAGTTGCTTTCAGACAATACAACATTCAACATTTAATTATTTTAATAATGCTATCAGTTCTTTAAATTTCAGAAAAGATATAGATCATTACTAAAGAATATTTACATTGATAATGTTCCCATTTCTAATATTTAGACAATAAACCAGAGATTAGAGAAAGGAGGATAATGAGAAAATTTAAAATATTGAACTAATTAACTTCTTTAGCTTACTATGCTTATAACAAGGTGAGAAAAGGGATTAGTTGTTTATTAATTTATAAATTCAACCTTTCTACAGAAAGCCATAAAATTTATATTTAAATATCAATTGAATTTATAAACAAAACTTTTTCCTAATGCCATTTAAACACATTTTTAATAAATGCAGTGATAGACACAGCTAATGTCTTCATATCCGTGCAGGTATTCTCTGGAAAGTTTGACCAGTGATTTACCAGACACTAAGGCTTAAAAAAATACCTATGAATCAGTTGTTTTCTTTTCAATATAAATAGCAAAAAGGTAATCACTAGTCATTGGGAGGATTCAAAAATTACCTGTAAGTGGTAATTTTCTTACATTGTAATGAGAAGGGATTGAAATGTACTTTTAGTAATATTAAAATCTGATGAAGGATATACAAAGATCTGTCCAGAAGGTATTCAGCCATGTAGTATGAAAAATAGACATTTATTGAAGAAGGTATAAAATACAACACACATTGTACACAGGAGAATGATGCTTCAGTCCTCTTCAAAATAGGCACCTTGGGACCTCACAAAGTTCTCCCTGTCACCATCAGCTGCCCTGTCATATTTTCCTGAATCTCACTGATGGTCTGAAATCTCTTCTCTCTCAAAGGTGATTTTAGCTTTGGGAAAAGCCAGAAGTCACAGGGCACCCTATGTGGGCTGTAGAGGAGCTGAGTCACCTGAATGATTTGATGTTTCACAAAAACTCAGCAAAAGACATGATGCATGAGTGGGCATGTTGTTATGAAGCTGCCAATCACCAGTTGCCCATAGCTGCAGCCTTCTGAATTGAATCATCTGAATAGTTTCTGTGGAAGAATGTTCAAGGTTAACACAAAATTTGGTGCAGATTTGTTGTTCTACTCTCTCAGTCATTTTGGCCACACAATACCCATGTTCAATCAATGGAAGTCACCAACCCCATTGACTAGTACAGTGAAGTCATCATTGTTAACGCATCCACATTCCAGACCACTCTCCTTGGCTACCAGGTTACATTGATGTCATGCAAACCGTTCTCATTATATTAACAGTGGCTTGATTTTTCCTGGACAGACCTCATATAAGTACTTAGTATTCAACCATAGAGTAAAATTAATTTTATCAAATATGTTGTAAATGTTAAACTACAATCATGTCTACATAGCAAGCCTGAATTTAGCATGGATGATTTTGGGGGGTGTACCTGTAGTGCAATAGATACGATCAGAACAACACTACTATGTATTTTTATACAGAAAACTTGAAATGAGTAAGTAATACCAACATGGATCAATTTATTTGTACTATTATAATTTACTGTCTATTATTTCATAATCTGACCACTTTTGTTTATTTATCAGCATCTACCAAAGCAACCATATGCAGAATTTTGTGTTGACCATGGTATAATAAATATATTACACAGTATTTGTATATTGCATAGGTCATATATGTATATGACCTATATAGTTCAAAGGCAAGAACTGTTTTTTATCTTCTGATTACAACATTTGAACTTGTTAGTTCTCTGCTGCCTCCCCACAACTCACTAATGGTAAAAAATTGGCTTTTAGAAATCATATATCCACAACCATAAAAGTAATGAGAAAGGATATGACAGTAGTAGATAAGAGAGGTTTGCACATTTGAAGAAGATATAAAGTGGACACATTAGTAGTTATCACTTATAATATGAGAGAAACCTATGATCTAGGATTTTCAAAGAGAAATGTTAACTAGAACCCAATAAAGTTATGCTATGGGATTTGAGGAAATTTCAATAATTAGAGCTATCAGTTATTACAGGAGGTAGGGCAAGACAG
Source organism: Mormoops blainvillei (assembly GCA_004026545.1). Lineage (NCBI taxonomy): Eukaryota > Metazoa > Chordata > Mammalia > Chiroptera > Mormoopidae > Mormoops > Mormoops blainvillei. The sequence continues at coordinate 83,932 of PVJD01007418.1, forward strand.
AATGTCAAATAGGAGGAATATTCAAAAATACATCTATTAACCATTAGGCTTTCAGGTCTCCTTCCTCACTCTTGCAGCAACAATATTACAGAGGCTCATAAATCAGTGACACCAGAACAGACACAGTAGAAGAGAAGAGAAAGGTACTATACTGAAACATGCAAATCAATAAAAGTCAATGTATTGAACACTTAAATGTCAAGTACCTGCTTGGTTTCCAGAACACTGACAGTCAGGATTGCATTTTCAAAGTTAGAAAATTAGATTCCTCTTTGAATAAATCGACCCCACACAAGAATGATATTTAGAGGTCAATGGATAAATGACCAGGTTTGTACAATATTAAGTAAGCGTTACGGTGGGGACTACCAATTTATATCCTGCTCAAACATACAAAACTTTTAAGTTTTTGCTACATCAATCATAACTATAAATGAACACCCAAGGTTCATAGTACATTTGAAAAAAGACTTTATAATGAAAGATCAAATTCACAAAGGAGGAGAAAAGAAAAGTTGAGGAAGCACAGAAAATTTAGGAATCTCACCCTACAAAAAATCCGAAAAGACTACATCTTTAGAGCAGATATGATTATATAAAAACTATCAACAAAATGAAAGATAACTATTTTTAAAAGGTTATCATATCTACAAATCACTAAGTGAAGATCTTATAAAACTCAGTGTTGTAGAAGATGTAGATCTAAAAGTATATCACATGCATTGCTCATGGGATTGTAACATGTACTGGCCACTTTGGAAAAAATGCTTACTATTATCTTACAGTTTGAATAGTTATATGCCAAATGAGATAGCATTTTTACCCCTTGTTGTAGACTTAGGAGAAGCTGTTACATATGTTTAGCACAGAACATGTATAAGATTTTTCATAGCACAAGAATGCTTATAATTTCAAAACTCTGAAAGTAATACAAATACCCACCAAAAAAAGAATGGGTAAATAAATTATGGTTTATTGACACAGTAGAATATTACAGAGTAGTCAATGGAAAGAGAGTGGGATACACCAATATGACTAAATATTAACAAAATAATACTAAGAAAAAGGTAAACCTAAAACA